>CAUYLG010025180.1:0-47299 GCA_963573385.1 Cacajao melanocephalus | reverse complement strand
CATGGGCAACACCAGGAACGCAGTGGGGCTGGGGGGACGGGCGGCAGTGGCGGGAGGAGAGAAGCGGACTGTGTTGTTGAGCTGTGTGTGTGGTTGGTGGCGACAGCAAGGAAGGAGTCAGGAATGGCCTCAGCTGTGCTTCGTTTTGTGTGTTGGTCTCATGAAGGTCCTACTGACTAGGAGAGGCCGCAAGAAGAGATCACGTGGCCACCGGGAGCTCAGGCTTGGACACACGGGAGGTCCGACCAGGCAGCTGCACGCGGCAGCACGGGCTCCAGTCAGGGACAGACACCCAGGGTTGTCCGAATGCGTGATCCAGCGCGGGCTAGGAGAGGCCAGCCGGGGTGTGAGTGCGCAGGGAGGAGCCGATGAGCAGCCAGAGGGCAGGAGGCCGCGTGATGTCCTGAGAGCAAGTGAAGAAAGGACCGGGTCAAGGCATTTTCTTTGTCAGGAGCTTTTTGATTACTGATCTATTCCCTTACTAGTTATGGATCTACTCAGATTTTCTTTTCTTTTCTTTCTTCTTTTTTTTTTTTTTTTTTTTAGGTTTTCTAAACCTAGGAATCTGTATGTTTTATCTAGGGTGTCCAGTTGTCATGCAGTTGTTCACAGTATATTCTTTAAAGTATTTTATTTCTGAAGAATTGATACTAATGTCCCACCTTCATTTCTCATTTTGAATATTGTGTCATTTTTTTCTTAGTGTAGCTAAAGGTTTGTCAAGTTTGTGAGCCTTTTTGAACATATAAGAACTAGCTTTTTGTTTTGTTGGT
Source organism: Cacajao melanocephalus (assembly GCA_963573385.1). NCBI lineage: Eukaryota > Metazoa > Chordata > Mammalia > Primates > Pitheciidae > Cacajao > Cacajao melanocephalus. The sequence goes on along the minus strand of CAUYLG010025180.1, from coordinate 46,526 downwards.
TTTCTCATTTTTTTTCTAGTTTCTTTTATTTATCTCTGCTATAATCTTTATTATCTTATTTTCTTCTTGCTTCATGTCTAGTTTTTCTTTTTTTTTCTAATTCTTTAGGCTGTATTTGTGTGCATGTGTGCGTGTGTGTGTGTGTGCATGTGTATGTTTAGTGGTCTCAGAAGAGAAGATTGTAAAGTTAGGTTACAGATTTGAGGTCTTTCTTCTTTTTAATGTGTTTATAGGTATAAACTTTTTTCTTTCTTTTTTTTTTTTTTTTGAGACTGAATCTAGCTCTGTCACCAGGCTGGATTGCAATGGCATGATCTTGGCTCACTGCAACCTCCACCTCCCAGGTTCAAGTGATTCTCCTGCCTCAGCCTGCCGAGTAGCTGGGACTATAGGCGTGTGCCGCCATGCCTAGCTAATATTTGTATTTTTAGTAGAGATGGGGTTTCACCATGTTGGCCCGGATGGTCTTGATCTCCTGACCTCGTGATCCACCCACCTCGGCCTCCAAAGTGCCAGGATTACAGGCATTAGCCACTGCACCCAACCATAGCTATAAACTTCTAATCTTAGCAGTGCTTTTGCTGTATCTCTTAACTTTTGGTATGTAGTGTTTTCATTTTTCGTCCTCTCTAGATATTTTCTTATTTCTTTTGTGGTTTCTTTTTTTATTATTTATTGTTTAAGAGAGTGTTGTTTGGTTGGACACAATGGCTCACACCTGTAATCCCAGCACTTTGGGAAGCTGAGGTATGAAGATCAGTTGAGCCCAGGAGTTTGAGACCAGCCTGGGCAACGTAGCAAGATCCTATCTCATGGATTTTTGCCCCTCATTAAAACAATCACTCCAGCTTGGGCAATATAGTGAGAAACCACCTCTAAGGAAAAAATAAAGTTATCTGGGCATAGTGGCTCACACCTGTAGTCTCAGCTGCTAGGGAGGCTAAGGCAAGGGGGTTGCTTAAGTCCAGGAGTTCAAGGTTGCAGTGAGCTATGATTGCACCACTGCACCCCAGCCTGGATGACACAGCAAGACCCTGTCTCTTATAAAAAGAGTTTTATTACATTTTATTTTTCCAAGTTTGTGAATTTTTTTAGTTTAGTTTTCACTATTGATTTCATTTGTGACCTAACATGCAGTCTGTGGAGAATGCCCACGTTCAGTTGAGAAGAGTGTGTATTCTCTTGTTGTTGAGCATTCTGTGTATATCTGTTAGATCTAATTGGTTTATTATGGTGTTCAAGTCCTCTATTTTCTAACTTAACTTCTATCTGGTGATTCTATTTATTAGTGACAGTAGAGTATTAATGGCCTCAAGTATTATTTTAGAACTGTCAATTTCTCCCTTGAACTTGGTTAATTTTTGCTTCATATATTTTAATGGTCTATTATGAGGTACATAAATGTTTATAATATTTATATCTTCTTGCTAATTAAACCTTTTATGAATAAACAGTGCCTTTCTTATCTCTTAACATTATTTGGTTGAAAGTCCATTTTGGAGTGAGGGGAGGGAACTGAGAAGATGGGGCGATAGGTATAGCAAAGCACCGTGGCACACATATACCTATGTAACAAACTGGCATGCTCTGCACATGTATCCCATTTTTGTTTTTAAAGAAGAAATAAAGAAGAAAAAGGAAGTCTATTTTGCATGGTATTAATGTTGCCATCCCAGTTTTTTTGTGTGCTATTTGCATGAAATGTTTGTTTTCCTCCTTTCACTTTTATTCTATTCATGTCTTTCAATTTAATGTGAGTCTTATAAAAACATAGTTGAATCATGTTTTTAGTCTGTTTTGCTAGTCTTTGCCTTTTGATAGGATAGTTTAATCCATTTACATTTAGAATAATTACTCAGAAGTAGGAGCTTCTGTCATTTTGCTATTTGTTTTCATACCTTATAGCTTTTTGTTTTATTTTTTTGTACATTACTGTTGTCTTTTGAGTTTAGTTGATTTTTTTTTGGAAAATATTTTAATTTTATTTTTATTTCCCTTTATGTATATTCTATAGGTATTTGTTTTTCTGTGGTGTGGTTACCAGCATGGAGATGACATTTAACATCTGAGTTTATTCATTGTAATTGTTTCATAGTACTGTATTCAATTATAAAAATATACTATAATTTTTAAATCTATTCTACTTTTGATGATCTTCATTGGGATTTAAAAAATTTGTATACTTTTATTTTTGGGTAAGTTTTAGGTATACATAAAATTGAGTGTAAAGTACAGAGTTCCCAAATGTCCCCACCCCTACCCCAGCTTCTCCCCTATTATTAGAATCTTGCATTAGTGTGGTACATTTGTTATGGTTGATGAACTAATATAGAAAAGTTATTATTAACTAAAATCCATAGTTTGCATTATGGTTCATGTTTCCTGTTTTACATTCTATGGACTTTGACAAATGCATAATGACCTGACATGTATCCATAGTCACTGCATTATACAGAATAGTTTTATTGTCTTAAAATGTCCCCATGTGCCCCATCATTCATCCCTTCCTTCTTCCACTCAAACTTCTGGAAACCACAGATGTTTTCTTTTCTATCTACCTCTGCCTTTTACAACTATATACAGAATGTCATATTGAAATCTGATGGTATGCATCCCTTTTAGTTGGGCTTTTTTCACTTAGCAATATGCATTTGAGATTTTTCCATGTTTTTTCAAGGCTTGATAGCTCATTACTTCTTAGCAGTACAGAATGTTCCATTGTATGGTTATGCCACATTTTGTTTTTCCATTCAGCTACTGAAGCACATCGTGCTTGATTCCGTGTTTTGGCAATTATGACTAAAGGTGCTCTAAACATTAATGTGTAGATTTTTGTAGAGAGGTACGTTTCCACCTCTTTTGGGTAAAGGCCAAAGAATGTGATTACTGGATCATATGTAAATGTGTATTTAGGTTTGTAAGAAACTGGCAAACTGGTCAGGCGCAGTGGCTCACGCTTGTAATCCAGGTTGGAGTGCAGTGTCACAGTCATGACTCGTTGTAGCCTTGACCTTCCAGGCTTAAGCATCCTCCTACTTCAGCCTCCCAAGTAGCCAGGACCACAAGTGTGAGCCACCACACCTGGCTAATTTTTATTTTTAAATTTTTTATGGAGATGGGGTCTCCCTGTGTTGCCTAGGCTGGTCTTGAATTCCTGGGCTCTAGCAATTCTTCTACCTTGGCCGCCCAAAATGCTGGAATTACAGGCTTTAGCCACCTCGCCTGGCCTTTTCTTTGTTTTGTTTTGCAGAAAGCTCCTTGTTTTCTTCCAAAGCCATGGAGGGTCACTAGAGCCCAGCTGACCTCTGGTGCCCACATTGCCCTCTGTGGATAGGATTTGTGACTAACCACCTCCAAGGCTTGACTTTTTCTCCAGCTCTAGACCTGCGCTCCTGGCATGGCCTGGCCTGTTTGTCCTGCTCTGGCCAGGGCTGTACCTGGTATTTTTCCTGATTTCTTGGTCTTCACCTCAATGTTCAGCAGGAGTGACCACATCTGACCCTGTGTCTGCAGGAGGATTCCCTTTTAGACCCACTGAGATGTCTATGGAAAGAATCATGCTCTGGTAAGGAAAGCATCAGATCAAGCCCAGGAAGGATTAGAGCCTGAGGATTCTGGGAGATTCTAGCCTTTGATTTTGTGGTTCCATGGGAGAGCTGTTTGTACCCAGGACTGGGGCTCATCTCCCTTGATTAAAGAGTAGATGAATGCTCAGAGTTCTCAACTCTGATCTGGACTTACTCTTTCCTTTAGGGTCACCAGAAAGTGTCCCCATCCTTGACTTAAAGGTGGCCCAGGCCCTGTCGTCAGATTCTCCCCAGGCAAGATGACCCTTTTAGGGATGGGCAGAAAAGCTGGAGACCAGGTCTGTTGCCCTGTGGGTAAGGACAGTGTGCTGACTGCTGTCTGAGACGTAGAAGGTGCCAGGCAACAGCAACGGGCTCTGTCACCCTCACTCTGTAGAGATGTCCACAGGGGACCCTCACTCTCCACTTCGTCTTTTTGCTGGTCCTATATTTACTTCCATTCTTAAGCATTTTTAGCTATTTATCTGTGCATCTGATGTCTTGATGTTTTTGCTGTAAATGAGAAATGATGGCATTAGCTGAGCTGCCAGGCTTCCTGGAATGGCGCTTGGATGCTGTGTCACATGCTCAAGGGACTTGACAGGACTAAACTGGGAGGAACCAGAAAAGGGGAGACCCTGGGGTGAAGACCCTCTGAGTAGGCACAAGTGGCCTGGCCTTGTGATCACAAGACACACTTATCCTCAAGCCACAGACACCAGGGCTTTGGTCAGCTCTCAGCCTCCAGGTGGGGTCCTGGTGGCCAGCAGGCAACAATCCCTGAGCCACCACTTTGGTATACAGTGGTGAGTTCTGCAAAACAATTGCAGGGGCTGGGCGTGATGGCTCATGCTTGCAGTTCCAGCACTTAGGGAGGCTGAAGTAGGTGGATAACTTGAGCCTAGGAGTGTCAAGACCAGCCTAGACAACATGGCAAGGCTGTCTCTACAAAAAATACAAAAATTAGCTGGGCACAGTGGTGCACACCTGTGTTCCCAGCTGCTCAGGAGGCTGAGGTGGAACGATCACCTGAGCCAGGGAGTTTGAGGTCGCAGTGAGCTATGATCATGCCACTGTACTCCGGTCTGAGCAATAGAATGAGATTTGTTTCCAAAAAAAAGAAAAACAAAACTGCAGGGACAGAGTCTTGGGGCCACGTCACCTTCAGCTGAAAGCTCTATTGCCTCCCTGGCTGCTCCTTGAGATGCCCAGGCCAAGGCCCTGCCTGTCTTGTCCCCATAGGGCCATAACCCTTACTGCCCCGTTCCCCTCCCCATGGGGTGGCTGGGCTGGACCCCTTTAGTCTTTCCAGACCTGCTGGACAACTGTCCACAGGCCACGCCAGTGCCCCTTGCCCTTTGGCCACACTGCAGAGCTGACCAGGGCAGGCTCCAGGGGAATAGGGCCAGGCCCTCAGCTGCTCCCGTCCTCCCATGCTGACTTGGAGACCACACTGCTGAGACCCCAGGGTTTCAGCTCAGACCCATCTCTATCCTCACCTGCTCTCCTGAGTTCCCTCAGTGCGCCACTCAGCTCTGGCCTAATGCTGACCATGGGCAGGACCTGCAAGGGACCTGAGGAAGAGTTCTGACCATGGGAAGAAAGTGGGCCCCAGCCCAGAGACTTGTCTTGCCTCAGAGATGCTTTTCTAGAAATAAAATTCATCCCTGGGAGGAAGAGGGCTCACTGCAGAATCCAGAGCTGATTAGTGATTTTGTAGATTGTAGACTCTTAGCCAGGCAGCTGTAATCTCAATGCTTTTGGAGGCCAAGACTACGGGTGGAGCATCAGCAAGTAACAGATAATCCATCTCAGACTCAGCTGACACCAGTGGAAGGATCAACTGGGCATGGGACTAAAGCTCTTTGTGGGAAGGTAGGCACAGCAGGTGCCAGCCAAGCCACCAAATGATGGCATCAAGAGTGGTTTCTCCATCTTTCTGCTTTCCTCTGTGCTGGCTTCATTCTTGGGAGAACTCTCACTTCATGGTTGCCAAGCTTATATCTTGCTGACTTTGGAGGTCTTGCAAACAGAGAGGGTTCATTCCTTGCAAACTCACTAAAGTTTCAGGGAGGATTGCATGGGTTCGGCAGCTATTCTGCCCGCTGAACCAACCACCAGGGTGTCCTCTCCACACTATCTTCCCAGATTCCCTTGGCACATGCAAATCCATCTCTGCAAATAGGCTCTAGGCAGCTTCTGGCCCCACCAACTCATGATTTCTGCATAAACAAGTCTGAATCTTGGATTCGGCTGAGCTATAGCCACAGGTAAGCACACGTGCTCAAGTGCAGATCTAGGCATGCACACACACAGTTGCACACACACAGGCACGCACCAATCCAGAAGCAAGCATAGCTCTCTCAGTCGATCATGTGTAAAATGTCAGCCTGGCCTTCCTGTGTTTAGAAATAGGATGAAGAGCCCTTGATGAGAGAAGTTTTTGGGTTTTTTTCTTTTTCCTGTAAAAGCTTCTATGAGTAAGCCTGGCATGTTATTTTTTTTTTTCCTCCAGACAATGAGAATCTTCTGTCTGCAGAGAGAGGAAAACAAACTCGTGCCCGTTTATTAGGTATGTAAAGTAGCATAATTCCAGGCATATTGTGTTTGAGGAATCAGCCTGGCTTTGCCACATGGCCATATGAAGCTGTTTGAAAATCCTGGTTCACGCTAGAATCTTTGGCCCAATCTCCCTTTTGTTTGGAGAGATAAGAATGTGCTTCTTTTCCTATTTCAATACTGAGATGCCCCCACTGCAAACCTTTACCAAACACTATTTATCAATTCCCTGTTCTAAAAATAAATACAGGCTTTGGCATTTGATTTAATAGTAACGATCAATTATTAGCACCAAGTGTGGGGCTTTCTTCTAAGCACTGTTCATCAGATTAACCCAATTAATCCTTTACCAACCCTATTAGGTAGGTTTTATTATGGCAAATCCATTTTGTACCTGAAGAAACTGAGGCACAGAAGATTAAGCTACTTTGCTAACAACAGCATAGCTGGGACTTTAACCCAGGCAGTCTGGCTCTGGCATTGGGGCTCTTCAGTGCCACGCCATAAGGCCCTCTATAATGGAGTGGGGCCTCCTTCCAATATCCAGGGGTCTAGAGATGGCGTTTCCCTAAAATGACATCCTTCCCAGTATTTCTAGGTAGACGCAGTGAGACGGAAAATGTCCGCTGAACCTGGCAGCCTGAAGCAGTGAGTGATTTTCTTCCTCCTGTGCCTCTTGCATTCTTCTTACTCAGAACAGCTCCAAAGGAATCCTTCAGCTTATGTAACCACCTTCTGGAAACTCCAGTTGTCCCGTTTTCCAGTTTTCCAATACAGGTATTTTCCACATCATCACCAGATACTGGGCTGTTAGCGCATTATTATTGCCTTGGGAGGTTTTGCCTGTTAAGCAATTGCTTGAGGTGTCCTTTCTCTTTCCTGGGAATTCTTCAATCATCATTTGAATGGAGACTGACAGCATTTTTCAAGGCCTCTGTTTCATTCACTCCAGCATCTTAGCTTCTCCGTTAGCCCCAGCTGCCTCCTGCGCAGTTTCCAGGAGCCCAGATGGACCCTGCCGTGGAGATTCTGATTCACAGAATCCAGGAGCAAGGTGGATGGACTCTTAAGAATCTCCCAGTATAAGTTGAACAATGAGAGCACGTGGACGCAGGGAGGGGAACATCACACACCAGGGCCTGTGGAGATTGGGGGGCAAGGGGAGGAAGAGCATTAAGACAAATACCTAATGCATGTGGGGCTTAAAACCTAGATGACAGGTTGATAGATGCAGCAAACCACCACGGCGCATGTATGCCTGTGTAACAAACCTGCACGTTCTGCACATGTAGCCCAAACTTAAAGTAAAATTAAAAAACAAAAGAATCTCCCAGTATCATCTTTTATTCATTCTGTCCAAAAGCCTTTTTAGTAGTTGAATCTTTTCTCCCAACCAAATTTTACATAAGATAGATGAAAGTCAAGCCCTTCCGTAATCCCAGCACTCTGGGAGGTCAAGGCGGGCAGATCACGAGGTCAGGACAATACCGGCCTGACCAACGTGGTGAAACCCCGTCTCTACTAAAAATACAAAAATTAGCTGGGCATGGTGGCACATGCCTGTAGTCCCATCTACTAGGGAGGCTGAGGCAGGAGAATCGTTTGAACCCAGGAGGCGGAAGTTGGAGTGAGCCAAGATCTTGCCACTGCACTCCAGCCTGGGCAACAGCGTGAGACTCCATCTCAAAAAAAAAAAAAAAAGGAAAAAGAAGAACGTCAAGCCCTTCAGGCTGAGGAGATGCCAAGGAGCTAAATGCTGTCCTGCTTAGTGCCAAGTCCTACCCTCACCATCCACCCTCCTAATTCCGATTGTTTCTTCCCTCCAGGGAGGCCCTTTGCAGCATCTCCTGTGGATCTCTGCATTGCACCATTTAAAATCACAGCTCTGCAGGTTCCAGGCTTCCTGCTTCCCCACGGCCCTCACATCAGGCAGCCTCCCAGGCGAGGGCCTCCTGCTGGACTCAAGTAGCCTCTCACCCGGCTCTCAGTCTCCAGTCTTGCCCAGCTCTGATCTGCTTGCCACACTAAAGCCATAAGGATCCTTTTAAACTACAAATCGGGTTGCGTCATGTGTCTGTTTAAGATCCTCCTTCCCGATAGTGGGAGAGTGGTGGGGAGGTGGGAATGGTTAATAGGTACAAAAAACATAGTTAGAAAGAATGAATAAGACCTAGTATTTGATAGCACAACAGGGTGATGATAGTCAATAATAATATAATTGCACATTTAAAAATAACTGAAAGAGTATAATTGGATTGTTTGTAACACAAAGGATAAATGTTTGAAAAGATGAATACCCCATTTTCCATGATGTGATCATTATGGATTGCACGCCTGTATCCAAATATCTCATGTGCCCCATAAATATGTACACCTGCTATGTACCTACAAAAATTAAAATAAAACATTAACAAATAAGTGAAAAATGAAAAATAAAATCCCCCTTCCATGTTGTTTCTCATTGACCTGAGGATAAAGTTCAAACACCTTGGCAAACTTGTAATCGACGCATCTTATCTGAGCCACTGCTTGACTCTCCAGCCTCTCATCTCGAGACATTAACTTCTACATCTAGCTGGATGGAACTTGGAGCTGGACCTTGGATGTGCCATGCTTGCTCTGTTTAGGGTGGGCCTGAGCCAGGAACACCCTTCCCCCTCGCTCTCTGCACCTTACTCACCTCAGCTTGTCTTCACCCACTAACTTCCTCCACCTCTGCTGTCTCGTTAGGATCCTGCCTCTCCACTGTTCCCAGGTCTCTGTGGCTTTCTCAATCACTGCATGGGTCCTGCCTGTGTCAGAATTGCTTGTTTTCTTCTTTGTGGCCCTCACTTAATTGTAATCTCTCCGAGGGCAGTGACCATAACCATCTTGGTCCCTACTGTATTCTCAACACCTAGTGATGCTCTGCAAAGAAAAGATACTCAGAAAGTATTTGCTGAACATATAACTGAGAGGCTCCTGACATTTGGGAGTCTGAGGAAGGAGGAGCATTTGAGGTCAGGAATTTGAGAACAGCCTGGGCAACATGTGAGACCCTGTCTCTACAAAAGCCTTAAGAAAAAGATTAGCCAGGCATGGTGGTATGTACCCGTAGTCCCAGTTACTCAGGAAGTTGAGACAGGAGGGTCGTTTGAGGCCAGGAGTTTGAGGCTGCAGTGAGCAAGGATTGCACCACTGCATTCCAGCCTGGGTGACAGAGCTAGACCCTGTGTCTAAAACAGCAGCAGCAACAACAAAAACATAAATGTAAAAATCACTCTTGCTCTGGACCCCATCCAGTGATTTCCAGGCTCCTACCATCTTTTCATCAGGGCCTGACTTTTATCATCGTGACTATTACTTCTGATCCCCTTGTCTGTCTGCCACCTTTCCAGCGACCTCCAGGTTCCCTGAAGGTGGCACAATTTGCTTTTCCTTCCCTAGTCAGTACTGCCCAGACATACTGCATGCTTTCTTCCTTGTGGGGATGACACAATCCCCAGATCCATGAGAGCAGAGATCTCTGTCTTGCCCATTGTGACGTTCCAGTGCTTGGCACTTAGTAGGTGCTCAATAAACATTCATTGAATGAGTTTTAAAGAAATCAGTCCTGGCAATCCATGGAAAACAGGAGCTTGAGCTCATCTTTGCCAGGGGTATGAACAGATGTGTCCTTAACCTCTCTGTGCCACTCATAGAATTGTTTTGGGGGTTAAAATATTGCCAGGGCATAACTGCTTCTCCTGCAATTTCTTCAGATGAAATTTAGGTTCTAGCTCTGATTCTCTGGGCCTGGGAGAGGGGTCCTCATATCTCAACTGCTGTGTCCTTCCTCATTCTCCTTTCAGCAGCCACAAGATGGGCCATTCAAGAAGCCCCAGCTCCCGGCAAGAGGAGAGATTTCAGCTCTCAGGAGAATTTATTGCAGAGATTAGATGCCGCCAAACCCTTCAATATCAGCTCCCAGCTAAACACAGGTACAGGGATAGGAATAAATTCAAGTTCTCTGTTTAGAAGGCTTTTGCAGGCTTCAGGAAGCCACTGTCTGTCATGGAGGATTGATTCACAGGAATATGGCAAGGAAGCCCGGGCATTTGGTTATAAGGCACATCTTTGCCAGGTGTCTCAAATAGCCCAGGCACAAAATTCATCAAGGGGAAGATGATGCAGTTCCCTTCGTTTACAGTTGGAGGTCTGAGTCTTGGTAACTCCTTGACAACAAAACTTCCTAGTTCCTGCTTAAAATCAGGACAATTTTATAAAGCAGTAACATGAACAGATACATTAAGCGAGAGTGTCTTTTAAAAATAATATCAAAACATGGATTTATAATGGTTATAGTGGACGCATCCGCTTTAGCTAAAAAGTTTTTTTAATGCCAAAATGAAATAATACATAAAAGGCAAGTAAGACAGTTCACTTTAATAGAGTGCCCAAGTGAAGTAAATAATGTCAAAGCCAAAGTGTTCGCAGGAGAAAGTAGGATGGGACATCAAATGAATTGGCTTTGGGAGAAGACAGGTCTCCAAAAACAACCTGGACAGCCTCTGATTGTGACCCCCCCAAAATCACAGTGCTTGATCGAGTCTCTTTCCACATCTGTAACTTGGGTTTAGGGATACTGCAGTGCACTTCTGGTGGTTTTACACTGTAATATTTCTCTAGGAAAACATCCCTGCTCCATGCATCCTCCTAGAGTCATTTCTCATATCTCAACTCAGTTGGGCACATACCCCATATCTGCCTCACCTCCATCCAGTAAGGGCCAGTGGGTGAGATGGATTGCATCTGTGGCATTAATTTTTCACTCCTCCCTGCATGCATGCTGTTGCATTTCTCTCACTAAAAAGAAGGAAACCTATTTCTCCTTCCCTGACTTTGGGGTTGCCAGTCAGATGCAGTGGAAGTAAAGGTGAGTCACTGTGGTGCTGAGGCCTGCTGGGCTTCCACTGGCTACTGTAGTGCCTGCGCTATTGACACCATCACTACCATCCCCATAGGAGTGACAAGAATTGCATGCCAGGTTCTGGATAGAGATATAGTTGAGAGAAGAGAAAGAAAGAAACTGGTCAGGCAGGCAGTGAGGGTGGGTCCTTGGTTGAATCATACAAAAGAAAGACATGCCCACAGCTGCACAGATAAGAAAGGCTACACAGGTGACTTGTCCAGACATACCTGCGATGGAAAATTCCATCCCCTGACACATGAGCAGCAAGGGGAACAAGTGCAATATGGAGTAACTCAAGCGAAGAGCCTGCTTTGCGAATTATTAGGAGGATGGGGTGGAGCTACCAGAAATTTGCACCTTATGCAAATGAGACACCCAGCCCTCATTGGTTTCCTATAAAAGCCTTTGTATTCAACTGTAAAAAAGGCAACCCTCTTCTGGGCCCTCTCTTGGTGGCAGAACACTTTCTTTTTTCGCTTTTTAAACTTTCACTCTAATCTCACCCTTTGTGTCCATGCTCTTTTATTCTCTTGGTTGTGAGGCAAAGAACTCTGGGTGATACCTCACAAGGAGAGACTGCTACATTGTGGTGCGCTGGGAAGACTGTAGCATAGTTGTAATTAAATATTAATCAGGCTGCACTCTGCCCCAGTTCCTTGTAGCTAAGGTCACATAGCACTGGATACTGACCATTGCATCCCCATGGTTCCTACAGACTGAATCTAGGACTGTTAAGAATTCATTTGCATCCCCATTGTTCCTATAGACAGGAGCTCTGGCATTAGAATCCTAAGTTTTGGCTAAGGATCACTTAAGATGTCTTTCAGGTCCTGAATTCCAGTGGAGTAGCTGAAGCCCACCAGTTCGAAGATTCCCAGGGAGGAATGAAATCAGCATATGAATATAGCTTCTTTCATCCCTCTGTCCCAGGACTTCACCCTGCACTGTTTCACCAATGATCTTCACATTTCAGCCCACTCCAACACCCTTAAAAACTCTCACCCCAAATCCCTTAGAGAGATGGATCTGAGGTTTCCTCATATCTTTTTGTTTGGTGGTCCTACAATTAAACCTCCTTTGCTGCTGCAACCTGGTGTCTTGGGATATTGACTTGCAGTGCACATCTGGCAATGGGCCGATTACAGTTCCATGTTCACCATGGAAACGTGCCTGGGCTTTCTCGCCTGAGAAGGAAAGACGTGGGAGAGAGCCAAGTCACTCCAATCTCCTCACCTGGTAGCCAACCAACCCCCAGGTCTGTGAGCAAGGCCATCCAAGGTCAGCAAAGCCACCTGTGGACCCTCAATGACCCCAGCTGCATGAGGAGCACATTTATTTTCATAAACCACTGAGGCTTTGGAGCTCACTCTTTCTGTGGCAGTAGATAATTAATCTAGTTTATGACCGCACTTACGGCCAGAGTTAGAACTGAAACTTTTGCTGGAACAATTAGCCCAGAGGCATTCATTTTTCTACTGATATTTTTATTTTGACAAAGCCTAGAGCATCTGGAAGATACCATGTCAACTTGGAGAAAGGGTGTCTGAGACCCAAGTTAACACAGGTTGTTCTTTTGTCTGTGACTTAACTCACACCATAGATGATAGAAACCAATCATTTTAGACCGGAAGGAGATGGCAAAGATGAGATCATCAAAGATTCATGGTTTCCTAGAGAGGCAACCAAAGCCAGAGAGGTGGGGGCAGTGCTGCTGGAGTCTGCCACACCATGCAGTGGAAAAAAGATGGGCTTTGAGGGCAGAGCAATGGAGGTTTGAACCTAAGCTCTGTTACCTTACAGATAACTTAGCCACTGTGGGAAAGACATTGAACCATTCTGGGCCTCCATTTCCACTTCCTTAAAGTGGGGGTACAGTGCCACACAAAAATGAAAGATTATTACTTACATTTTTTTTTTCAGGCAGGGTCTTGCAATGTCACCCAGCCTAGAGTACAGTGGCACAATCATGGCTCACCGCAGCTTCAAACTCTCGGGCTCAAGCAATCCTCCTGCCTCAGCCTCTCAAGTAGCTGGGACTACAGTCACATGCCACCATACCCAGATAATTTTAAAACTTTTTGTAGAGATGGGGTCTCGCTAAGTTGCCTAGGCTAGTCTCAAACTCCTGGCCTCACGCCATCCTCCCCAAAAGCCTCCCAAAGTTCCTGGATCGCAAGTATGAGCTATGGCACTCGGCCAGTTGCTGCTTACATGTTATATGTGCAGACATTCTGACTCCGGGAGGAGCTGCTTAATCTTCCTCATCTCCTCCCACCTCCCACAAAATGTGGGCTTGACTTAGTGGTTTGCTTCCAACGAATAAAGTATGAGAAGGAAAAAAGATCCCATGAATTTGAAAGAGGAGAAACCTGGCAAATACTATCCTAACCAAGTGATAAAGGCCAGCATCACCGAGGAAGCCCCGTGGCTATCATGCAACCTGGGATACGACGTGAAGAGGAGGATGTTTCAGCTTTGCGGTGTTCGTCCCCCAAACCCAAACTCCAACCTAATCATGAGAAATACACCAGACAAACCCAGATTGGAGGACACTCTACAAAATACCTGACCAGTATTTCCCCCTAAGACTGCCAAGTTCATGAAAACCAAGGAAAGACTGAGAAACGGACACATCAGAGACAGGAGATGCTACAACTAAATGCAATGTGATACCTTGGATGGGATCCTGGAACAGAAATCATAAACGAGGACATAAATGGAGAGACAGGTGAAATTGTAACAAAGTCTAGAATGTAGTTAATAATAATGCACCAGTGTCGACTTTTCAGTTGTGAGACATTTACTAAGGTTATGTAAGATGCTAACAAGAAGGCAAACTGGCAGGGCATGGTGGTTCATGCCTGTAATTCCAGCACTTTGGGAGGCTGAGAGGAACTCCTGAGCCCAGGAGTTTGAGACCAGCCTGGGCAACATAGTGAAACCCCCGTTTTAAGTTAAAAAAAACAACTTTAAAACCGGGGAAACTTGGCAAGGGTATCTGAGAACCTCCTGAACTATCTTTAAAATTATTTGATAAATCTAAAATTACTACACGAGACAGAAATACTTAAAAACCAGCTTTTAATATAAAATGTTGAATTGTTTTGATGTAATCTTACTTTAGTTGCAGGCATCAGTTTCATTTTTTTACCCATAGGGCTTTGAATTCTCTAGGTCCCCAGACTTAGTGATTCAGGAGATGAACTCAAGAGCAGCTTGTTGCCTGCAGTGACTGTCATGAAGCCTTTCTGCATCATCTGTGTCTTGGCTGATGCTCCCCCAGTGGAATTTCATGCTGTGTTCCTGGGGAACGCATGCAACCAGCAGTTCATCCAATTATGTATTTGCTTAGAGTCATCAGATGTAAAAGTATGCACTGTCACGTCATGGTGAAGGCAGAGAATTATGATAGTCATTTACAGAGCACTGTGCTAGACACTGAGGGTAGCATTCTGTGCATATTTTCTCATTCCATCTTTGCAGATGCATAACATCAGGGGAGGATGCTGAAACTTAGAGAGGTTCAGAAACTTGTCCGATATCACACATGTGGAAAGAGAAAGACCTTGAAATCGGTTTGAACAAAGTTCTTTCTGAAGCCAAAGTCTATCTTCCTAACCCTCAAACTGTTTTTACATAGATTGTTAAAGCTTCAGAGCTTTTTCAGATATTACCTAATGCAGAGACTAGGAAATGATGGTTTGCAAGCTGAATCCCATCTTCAACTTCCAGAAAACTTTATTGAGGAGCTGCACAATGGGTTTATGGTTGCTTTTCCTTTGATTGTTGCTTCTCTGTCCCTTTTAGATAGAATTCATTGTAAGCATTTGAAAAATAGATTTCACTTTCAAATGTCAGACTTTTGTGTCATTCAGAAAGAAAGGTAGGCTCTGGCTAAATTGGGGCCTCATTCCTGCCTGGAGGTGAGTCCTGATTTTCAGTTAGATTAGGTGCACGTATTGTTCTCTAGTTCACACCCCTTCCCACCCTCACCCACTCCCCTAGCTCACTTTGTTCCTTTACTGTCTCTACCTGGCCCCTGCAGTTGGCAGTAGGTCAGTCCAATTTACTGGAGAGGAAGTTGCTACTCAGAGAGGGGTAGTGACTGGTCAGAAGTCACACAGCAAACCTAAATAAACGTCCTTCTGGTGAGCACTCATTTATGACACAGAGCAACCTGGTTCTCTGACATCTTGTGCCTGTCTCTTGGCTGTCTCCCCTATGGCTGACTTATTTCAGCCTCCTGTTGGGTCACATTCTCTGGGTCACATCTTTTCTACTTAAGCACCCCAAGAGGGGCTGTGTTGCTCTCAGGTTATTTTGACACTTTACAGGAAAGTCTTGTTTCTTGTCAAATAATCTCAAAATGAATAAGGGTTGAGCCTTTCCTCTTAGGGGGATGAAAGCTCGTGGAGACTTAAAATTTAGCTTCATCTTAAAAGGAGGAGAGAAAGAGAAAAGGAGGGAGAGTGGAGGGAAAAAGAAAGGAAGGAAGGAAGAATCACAAAGCAGAGAGTGATGTATCGGTGATGTTTATTCCTTTCTTTAATTAGTTCTGTTTTTCTTCCAGGAAAGCAGGTAGAGGTGTGCGTCAGTTCCCACTTCCAGTCTCCAAGCCAGCCATGATTTATTGACATAAATGAGACTCTCCGGGACCCACGTGCCAAGGCAAAAATTTTGCAGGGAAGATCTCAAACCATCTCTAACCTTACAAAAGGTACTCCTGGCCGGGTGTGGTGGGTCACGCCTGTAATCCCAGCACTTCAGGAGGCTGAGGCGGGCAGATCACCTGAAGCCAGAAGTTCAAGACCAGCCTGACCAACACGGAAAAACCTCGTCTCTACTAAACATACAAAAAAAAGAAAAAAAAAAAAAAACATAGCCAGGCATGGTGGCACATGCCTGTAATCCTAGCTACTCGGGAGGCCAAGGCAGGAGAATCGCTTGAACCAGGGAGGTGGAAATTGCAGTGAGCTGAGATCACACCATTGCACTCCAGACTGGGCAACGAGTGAAACTTCATCTCAAAAAAAAAAAAAAAAAGTACTCCTGTAATTTTTGTGTCGAGGTACCTTAAAAAAAGGTACTCCTGTAAGTTTGTGTCATACATGAAGGTGAATAGAGCATACATTCATAGTTTATGAACCATCAATAAAGTGAACATCTGTGAGTTCATCATTTTTAAAAAATATTTTTCCCAAACCTTACTACTTTTGTGTGTTCCTCTCTGATTCCATCTTGCCCCTTCTCTCTGCAAGGTGCTGCTTTCCTGAATTTTGTGTTATTCAGTCATGTAGTCATTTTTTATTCAACTTTTTAATGTTTAGATTCTTTTGCCCTTTATTTTTATTTGCTTAGCTGTTTAAGCATTTGATTTTGTAAAATATCAACTATATATGAAAGCAGAGAGACTGGTAAAGTGGATCCATTCCAGTTTCAACATCCTCAATGTATGGATACCGAGAACCAGCTCGGCCGGGAGATCCCCACCCAGGTGGGCTGAAGGTTTTGAAAGGTAGACACTCAGATAGCACAACAGAGTGGATCTGTCCTGGGGACCAACAGCCTGACAGCCTGTCGGGCTTATAGCTCTCCAGGACTGAAGGCCCCGAGGAGAGATTCATCCACAGATTTATTTGCTCTTTGACAGGTGATTCTTGTTAATACACAGGTGTTCTACATATACACATAACTCAGGAATATACCAGGTAGGCAGCTGTTACCTGCCTACCACTGATTACAAAGGAAAAGTCTCTTCCACAAGGGAACCATGGGGGCAGGGTAAACTTAGTGTTTCTCAACATCTTCCCCCTTCTTTGTTTCACAAAGCGGGGTAAGGAAGTACAGCTTTATCTTGCTGAACCACTTCTCAGAGGCTTCTGGAGCCATACTTGCAAACTACACAAAGAGACAAAACAGATTAATAACATAACCATAACAGCAATCATAGCTCCTCCAAGGGTTTTCATCCAAATTTTAGGGCTGCCAATCTATCAGCAGCTTCCTCAAGCACCTCAGAACCTGACCTGACTACCTACTCTTACAGTTCTTCCTTCAGGAGTTGGGACCCAGAAATCTTTTGGGAAATAGGGTGGAGGTGGTTCTTCTGTAACTTCCTGCTGAAAAGGGGCATTGAGGGCCCTCTGGGTCCCTCCTCCTTGCTTGCCATCGAAAGGCCTTTCCAGGTGCAGTTTATTCTCTCCTGATTGTGTTCAGTCTCGTTATACTTTTAGAGTTACTAAAATTAGTCTCTAAGTCTCCCACCACCAAAAGACATGAGTGGTTTAACAGCTCTGAATCTAAAGAGCCTTTATTTCTTGTAAACTTCTAATGAATAAGAAGTAGTGCTTGATTTTCTATTATATTTTGTTTCCAAGACTTTTATTGGTTTTAGGGCCCTAGATATTTTTCAAAGTTCTTTCATTCAGCTCTTATCATTGGCCATACTGTTTCTGGTCGTGGTCCTACTGACCCCCATCTCTCCAGACAATAGGGTTGTTGATCTCAGTATGTATAAATTCCAAGTAGCTGTAGTTCTTTATCTGCCACCTGAATTCCATGCTACCACAAGAGGACTGACTGGTGCAATCATTGCTAAGTATCCCGTTAGGGAACCAATAATCAATAATAATTCCATAGGAATTGTTGCGCAGTACCTCAGCCTCTACCACAAGACAAACTCTCCAGATTGTTTTTAACTTAGGGGACCATTCTTTATTTGTATTCAGGTTTTGATGGCTAAAACATTGTTACTTTATTTCCTAAATTATTACAGAAAATACTAAGGTGTTGTTCATCTGCTGTTAATTGTCCTCCTCTTGGCAAACAAAAAACTTAATCCTGCATCATCTGGTGGCTTGGGGGACTATATGATTGTTCAGATATTAAAACCTGAGCTTCCCATTGCTGTAACAAATCTCTTCCCCACAAGTTAACGGGGATTTGCATCACAATAGGCTGAAGAGTTCCAAGCTGTCCCTCAGGCTCTATGCAGGTTAAAATGAGACTACTTTGATGTACTTCAGAGGCCTGCCCTACTCCAAGCACACTGAACTGAGCATTTTCCTTGGGCCAAGCAAGTGGCCAATGTTGGAAAGAAATAATAGAAACATCTGCTCCAGCACCTACCAATACTGTAAATTTCTTTCCTTGAATCATAATCGCACATGCAGGATGTTGACCAGTAGTCTGATTTACTCAATATGCTGCTCTGTCTTGTTTGTTTGTACCTCCACGTCCTCTCCTTCTTCTAGTGTCAGTTTTTCCTATTTTCTCATATGGCATAACTAAAAGCTGTGCTATGCGTTCCCCAGGCTCAACACTCCAAGGAACGGAAGAAGACACTACAGTCTGAATTTCGCTTATAAAGTCCGCACCAATAACTCCTGTATGAACTCTAACTCCTTGAGCAGCAAGACTAGATCTTCCTAGAAGTAAGCTCACAGTTCTAGGGGGTAAAAGGCCAAACTCCTGTAGATATTTTTGCACTTGCTCTCCTGATAAAATGCTTACCCTTTAAGAGCCGCACAGATCTACTGCTGTGCTCCTAGCTGTGGCGAGGAACAAGCATTGTATAGGGATGAGGGAATAGTTTGTACTGGATAGGCCCCAATTTAGGTTGGGGCCCGAGGAAGGCCCCTTAACCCATTTCCCAAAATCAGATCTATTGGAATCAGCCGTAAGAAATAGCTACGTTCTTTAATAATCCTAGCATAAACGGAGCCCCAGGCCCACACCGGCTGATGGCCCACTTAAACTCCATCAGCAATTTGAAGGAAAGGGGTTCAAAAGCAACCCATACTTGTCCTTGCTGATCTTGAGGGTGTATAACCACTGGAAATTGCCATTCCTCCAAATCTCCCACTTTTCTAATTTGTTGAATTCGGCTTGGGTGAAACCAGTTATCATAATTCGAGAAATACCAACCTCTGAAGTGATTACCATAATTCTAGGAATACAAATGCCAACAGAAGCAGAGGTAGAACTATTGGTAACACCTGGCCATCCCTTGACAAGATACTGAGTGGGGGCTGACAGGCACACCTTTTCCTCATTTGACTTTTCGTATTTTTGCTCTGTAATTTCTTTACATACTTTATCACATTCCTTCTCTTCTCCTGAATTGCCTTCCTCCTCTTTGGCCTGAAACAGCTGGAGGGCAAAACACACCAAAGCCCAAACAGACCACACCAAATAAGCCCTGTGTTTACTTCATTTTTGTCCCGTGTTACTCCAATATGACAGAGCTGCCCCAGTTGCCACCCTGGGAGATTTTTTCTCTAACATTCTCAGCCTAACCCCAGGTTCTCCCTAACTCACCTGAGAGTCTCCCCCAAGATCCTCTGGGCCCCTCCAACTCACCTGGGGGATTTTTTCAAACGTTCCCAGGATACCTTCAGAGCTCCCCAATCTGCCCCAGGGATTCTTTCCAAATGTACTCGGGATAGCTTTAGCTTAGCCTCTCCTTTCTTTGTTGCACCAGCAACTCTTCATCCTGGGTTCAAGTCCCCACACTTGGGCGCCACTTACCAAGAACCAGGTTGGCGGGAAGACTGCCACACAGCTGGGCTGAAGGTATTGTGAGGCAGACACCCAGATAGCACACAGAGTGGGTCTATCCTGGGGACCAACAGCCTGAGAGCCTGTGGGGCTTACAGCTCTCCAGGACTGAAGGCCCCGAGCAGAGATTCATCCACGTATTTATTTGCTCTTTGACAGGTGAGTCTTACTAATACACAGGTGTTGTACATATACACATAACTCAAGAATATACCAGGTAGGCAGCTGTTACCTGTCTACCACTGATTACAAACTAAAGGTATCTTCCACAAAGGAGCCATGGGGGCAGGGTAAGATTAATGTTTCTCAACATGTAGACAATCTCATTTCATCTGTCTTCTCAATCATTCCAGGCCTGTTCTTCCCTAGCTCTGGATTCTTTCTGAAGCAAATCCCAGACATTATATAATCTCATCTGTAACTATTTCAGTCTGTCTTTCTGAAAGGTAAGGGCTCTTCTAAAAATATAATAATAATGTCACTTCTACATTTGAAATAATGAACACTTTGAGTTCCTTATATAGTCTAGATATTAACCTCTTGTCAGATGCATAATTTGGAAATAACTTGTCCCATTCTGTAGTTTGTCTCTTTTATTTATTTATTTATTTATTTATTTTTGAGATGGAGTCTTACTCCATTGCCCAGGCTGGAGTGCAGTGGTGCAATCTCAGCTCACTGCAACCTCTGCCTCTGGGGTTCAAACCACTCTCTTGCCTCAGGCTGCTGAGTAGCTGGGACTACAGGCATGCGCTATCATGCCCAGCTAATTTTTGTATTTTTAGTAGAGATGGGTTTCACCAAATTGGCCAGGTGGGTCTTAAACTCCTGACTTTGTGATCCGCCCACCTCAGCCTCCCAAAGTGCTGGGATTACAGGCATGAGCCACCGCACCTGGCTTTTTTCTCTTCACTCTATCGATTGCTTCCTTTGCTGTGCGGGAGCTTCTCAGTTTGATGTAATCCTATTTGTCAATTTTTGCTTTTGCTGCCTGTGCTTTTGAGGTCTTATTAAAAAAGTCCTTGCCTGCTCCAATTTTATGAGTCATTTCTTCAATGTTTTCTTCCAGTGATTTCATAGTTTGTGGTCTTACTTTTAAGTCTTTGATCAATTTAAAGTTGAATTTTGTATATAATGAGAGATAGGGAACTAGTTTCATTCTTCTATATATAGACATCTGCTTTTCCCAGCACCGTTTATTGAAGAGACTGTTCTTTCTCCAATGTATGTTTTGAAGTTTTTGTTGAATATAAGTTATCGTATATACACATGGATCTGTTTCTGTATTCTCTATTCTATTCTATTCTATTGGTCTCTGGGTCTGTTCTTATGTAAATATCATGCTGTTTAGGTTCATATACCTTTGTAGTGTATTTTGAAGTGAGTATGATAAATTTAGCTTTGTTCTTTTTTGCTCAAGATTAATTGGGCTATCCAGGGCATTTTGCATTTTCATACGAATTTTTATTTTCTTTTTCTTAGGAGAATGTCATTGGTATTTTGGTGGAGATTGCATTGAATCTGTTGACCATTTGGTGTAATATGGCAATTTTAACAAAAGCCAACCCATGCGTACAGGATATGTTTTCATTTATTTATGTTCTTTTCAATTTATTTCACAATGTTTTATCATTTTTACTGTAGAGATTTTTCATCTCCTTGGTTAAGTTTATTTCTAGGTATTATTTTTTTGGCAGCTTTTGTAAATGAAATTGCATTTTTATGTCTTTTTCAGGTAGTTTGCTACTGGCATATATTAATAGAAACACTGCTGATTTGTATGTTATTTTAGTATTTTGCAACTTTGCTAAATTCATTTATTACTTCTAAGTTTTTTGGTGGAGTCTTTAGGGTTTTCTACATATATATATCAACACGTTGTTTGAAATAGTGACAACTTAATTTCCTTCTTTCCAATTTGAATGAACTTTATTTCCTTCTCTTGCTTAATTGCTCTGGCTAGAAGTTTCCGTACTATATGTTGAATAAAAGTGGTAAAAGTGGGCCCTCTTTGTCTTGTTCCATATCTTAAAGAAAAAGCTTTCAACCTTTCCCCATTCAGTATGATGTTAACTGTGTGTCATATATGGCCTTTATTGTGTTGAAGTATGTTTCTTCTATACCCAACTTGTTTTATGTTTTTTATTATGAAGTGATGTTGAATTTTACTGACTGCTTTTTAAGCATCTATTAATATGATCATGTGTTTTTAGTCCTTGATTCTGTTAAAGTGATGTACACATTTATTGATTTGCATATACTGAATTATCATTACA
The DNA here is from genome assembly GCA_963573385.1 of Cacajao melanocephalus. NCBI lineage: Eukaryota > Metazoa > Chordata > Mammalia > Primates > Pitheciidae > Cacajao > Cacajao melanocephalus. The sequence goes on along the minus strand of CAUYLG010025180.1, from coordinate 24,636 downwards.
TCCCTGGAATGAATCCCATTTGATTATAGCCAATGATTTTTTAAAATGTGATATTGAATTCAGTTTGCTAGTATTATGTTGTGAATTTTTGAAATTATGTTCATCAGGGATGTTGACCCATAGTTTTCTTTTTTTGTTGTGTTTTTGTCTGGTTTTGGAATTAAGATAATATGGGAGTCAAAAAATGAATTTGGCAGTATTTCTTTCTCTTCATTTTTTTTTTGGAATAGTTAGAGAATGATTGATATTATTTCTTTCTAAATGTTTGGTAGGGTTCAGCTATGAAGCCATCAGGTCCTGGCCTCTCTTTTTTGGGAGAGTCTTTATTATTGCTTTAACCTCATTACTCATTAGTCTATTCAGTTTTCTGTTTCTTCATGATTCAAAATATTGATAGGTTGTGTGTGTCCAGAAATTTATCCACTTCTAGATTTTCCAATTTGTTGGTGTATAGTTGTTCATAATATTCCCTTATCATCCTTTGTATTTTTGTGGTCACAGCTATTATGTCTCTGTTTACATCCAATTTTATTTCGGTCTTCTCTCTTTTGTTTTCATTAGTCTAGCTAAAGGTTTGTCAATCTTATCTTTTTTAAAAAACAATTCTTTGTTTTGTTGATCCTTTGCCTTGAGTTTTTCATCTTTGTGTATTCTGCTCTGATTTTGTTATTGCCTTCTTTCTACTAATTTTGGGTTTTTTTTTTCTTACTTTTCTAGTTCTTTGAGGTACATCTTTAAGTTGTTTCTTTCTGATCCTTCTTTTTTTGATGTAGCATTTTTGCTATAAACTTTTTTCTTAGAACTGCTTTTGCGGTATCCCACAGGTTTTGTATAAGGTATTTTCATTTTCATTTGTCAAAGGGAATTTTAAAATTTCTTCCTTACTTTCATCAGTGGCCCATTTGTTGTTGAGAAGCATGTTGTTTAATTTCTATGAATTAATAATTTCCAACATTCCTATCAATTTATGTGTTATTCAGTTGTGGTGAGAAAATATACTTATGATTTCTATTTTAAAAATATGTTTTATGACCTAACATATGGTAGGTTTATCTTGAAGGATGTTACATTTGCTACTGAGAAAAATGTGTATTCTACAGCTTTTGGATGGAATGTTCTATAAATTTCTGTTAGGTCCATTTGGGCTACAGTGCAGTTTAACTCTGATGTTTTATCTTCTGTCTGGATGCTCAGTTCATTGTTTAAAGCAGAATGTTGAAGTTGCCTACTATTATTGTAATAGTAGGAGATATAGTTCATATCTCCCTTTATATCTATTAACATAGCTTTACACTTTGGGTGCCTAGTTTTAGTGCATATATATTTACAATTTTTATAGTCTCTTGCTGTATTGCCCCTTTTATCATTATATAATGATCTTCTTCGTCTTTTTTCCACCATTCTTGACTTACAGTCTATTTAATCTAAGTATAGCTGTTCTTGCTCTTTTTTGTCTCCATTTGCGTGAAACATATTTTTCTGTACTTTCACTTTTAGTCTGTGTGTGTCTTTATAAATGAAGTGAATTTCTTTCAGACAGCATATAGTTGAATCTTGTTTTTTTTTCTTTTAAATCTGTCCAGCCACTCTGTGTCTTTTAGTTGGTGAATATAATTCATTTATATCCAAGGTTATTATTAATAGGTAAGGCTTTGCTACTGCCACTTCGTAAGTTGTTTCCTGGTTGTTTTGTAGATCCTTTTTTCCTTTTATCTTTTCTTACTGTCTTCTTTTGTGGTTAAGTGATTAAGTAGTATGTTATGATTCCATCCTATTTGTTTTAGTGTATCTATTATAGGTTTTTGCTTTGCGGTTAGGATGAGGCTTACCAAAAAAATCTTGTAACTGGATATTTTAAACTGACAAATTAACTTTTAAAATAAAAGTAACAAAAACAAACTATACACTTTAACATCATTGCTCTTTCTGTGGTTTTGATACAATTTGTTCTTACTAAAACTTATGTAGAAATTTAAACCCCAATGTGGCCATGTTAAGAGATACTGCTTAGTGAGAAGTTATGATTATGAAAGTGGATTCCTTATAAGTGGATTGGTGCTATCCTCATGGTAGTGAATGAGTTCCTGCTCTTGCAAGACTGGGTTAGTTCTTACAGGAATAGATTAGTTCTTTCAAGAGTGGGTCGTTTTTAAGCTATAGTAAACCTCATGTTTTCCTATCTTTGCATATGTCCATTTCCTTTTTGATCTTCTTTGCCGTATTGTGACACAGTGTGAAAGCCCTTGATAGCAGCTAGAGTTGTATCTTTGAACTTCTCAGCTTGCAGAACCATAAGCCAAAGAAATCTTATTTTTAAATGTGAATTACTCAGTTTCATGTGTTCTTCTATAGCAATGCAAAACAGACGAATACACTCTCCCACCAACATTTTGATTTTTTGATATTTCAATTTATAAATTTTTATATGGCCTATCTCTTAAATAATTACTGTACTTATTATTGTCCTCATTAGTTTTGTCTTTTAGTCTTATACTTAAGATATAAGTGGTTTACATATCATGTCATTGCAGTATTAGAACATTCTAAATTTGTCTGTATTCTTACTTTTACCAGTGAGTTTTATATCATTAGATGTTTTGTTGTTTACACATTAGCATACTTTTCTTTTAGACTGAAGAACTCCCTTTAGTATTTCTTGTAAGACAGGTTTGGTGTTAATAAATTTTCTCAGTTTTATTTGTTTGAGAAAGTCTTTATATCTCCTTTTTTTGTTTGAAGAATAGCTTTGCCGGGTACAGTATTATTAATTAGCAGAGTTTTTTACTTCAGCACTTTGAATGTATTATCCCACTCTCTCATAACCTGCAAGATTTCTGCTGATAAACCTGCTGAGAGCCTTATTGGAGCATCATTGGATCTGATATTTTTTTTTCCAGCTTTGAGTATTCTTTTTTGGTCTTTGAGTTTTGAAAACTTGACTATGATGTGCTTTGGGGAATTTCCATATGGGTTGAATTTTATTGATAAGCTCTGAGCTTCCTGTACCTGGATGCTATTGTCTTTCTCCAGATGTGGAAAACTTTTAGCCATTATTTTCTTAAATATGCTTTCTAGGCCTTTGCCTCTCTTGTCTCCTTTGGTAATTTTTATTATCCAGCAATTAGTGCACTTGATGGAGTCCCATATCTCTCATAGCCTTCTTTACTCTTTTAAATTATTTTTCTCTTTTTTTTTTATCTCATTGTGTAATATTATCTGATCTGTCTTTGTGCTTGATTTCTTACTCTGATTAAATTTGCTGTTGAAGCTTTCTAATTTTTCAGTTCAGTTATCGTATTTTTTGTTTTTCAGTTCAGTTATTGTATTTTTGTTTCTAGAATTTTTATTTTTATTATTTTTATTTCTTTGCCAGTTTTCTTATTTCGTTTCAGAATTGTTTTCCAAATTTTATTTAGTTTTCTACCTGCATTCTGTTTTAATTTTCTAAAATTCTTAAAAAGGATTATTCTAAATTTGTTGTCAGGTATTTCATAGATCTTCAATTCTTCTGATCCTTTACCAGAACTTTGTTAGTTTCTTTTGGTGGTGTCGCAGTTACCTGAGTTTTCACAATCTTTGTGTCCTTATGTTGGTGATTGCACATTTGAAGAGAAAAACACCACCTCTAGCTTTTCCAAGTGTTCTTTGGTGGTGCTAAATCTTTCATACTTAATATTGGAACTTAACTGCCAACGTGCTATTGCTTTCTGGTCTACCAAAGTCTTATAGTGAGCAGAGAAAACTTAAATGCTCCACTGAAAGTATACTGCTGACCAGCTATTGTTTTCCTTAAGAGAATGCTGGGACTTAATCACTGATCTTTTAGCTGTTTGTAGGTTAGGGGAAAGCTCCATGTGATCACCTGGGTTTCATGGGAAATCAAGCCAGGGATTGGGTTCTTTCTGAGAATGATGCCCCTGGCAGCACTGTTGTGCTGGTAAGTCTATTAAAGTATGACATCCCTGCTGATTAGGGCATGTAGCAGCCTCTGTATACCAGTCACTGCATTCTGTGCCCCTGCTGTTTGTAATTCACCCCAGGTGGTTCAGCTCTCCTGACAATCTCAATGATTCCCATGTGACAGGACCAGAATAGGTTTCCCAAATTTCCAGAATGGTGGAGATATAGAATATCCATTTCCAGTTTCCTACTCTCACCTCAGAATCCAAGGGTCAAGAGAAATTTCCTGCGAGTGGTGTTGTCATCTTGTGTGGAATGGTCTAAATGATGTAAAATGACCATTCCTCTTACCATTAGTGCCCTCTCTCAATTCTGTGGGCTTAGCATATTTTCCCACTTCTCCCTGAAGTTCTGGTAAATCCACAGTGGTATTCTTGTTTTTGGATAATTTCCAGTTGTATTTTTGTGGAGAAGTGATGCCAGGGGATCTTCTATTCTGCCATCTTGCTGATGCCACTCTCCTTTATTTACTTGTTTTTAAATTCAGGCAGTATAATTACTTCAACTTTGGTGTTTGTGAAAATGAACAGTGATTGTGAAACTAATGAATATTAAATGATTATAAAACCAATGAACATTGTTTGTGAAAATGATTACATTACTTTTATTTCTTCACTTAACCATATGAATTTTAGAATCAATTTGTTGATTTCTACAAAAAACCACACTGGACATTTGATTCGAATTGCACTGAGTCTCAGTTTGAGAAAAATTGACCTCTTAATAGTATCTTACCTTCTAATTTATGAACATAGATGTTTTCATTTATGTGGGTATTGTCTGGTTTCTTTAATCACTATTTTAAAGTTTTAATCATACAGATTTTGCATATATTTTGTTAGATTTCTACCTATTAAATGGTTTTGGTGCTATGCTAAATCAAATGTTAAATTTTACTCTCCAGTTGTTCATTTTGATTATATGTAAATACAACTGATTTTGTTGTTGACCTCGTGTTCTAAAGTCTTGCTAAACTCACTTATTAGTTCTAATAATGTTTATCTAGATTTTAAAGAATTTTCTATGCAAACAATCCTATCAATTTGGTAGAGAACATTTTATTTTTTAGTTTCCAATTTGTATGTTTTTACTTTTTCTTCCCTTATTGTACTGGATTATATTGTTGAATTATTATATTATAATGTTGAATATGAGTTATGAGAATGAGCAAACTTGCTTTGTTGCTGTTGTTAGGGGGAAAGCATCCAGTAATTCATCATAAACTATGATGATATCTGTAGAGTTTGTTTGTTTGTATGTTTTTGGTAGATGCTCTTTACAAAATTGAGAACATTGTCTTCTATTTCTAAATTTCTGTGAGTTTTTATCATGAACGGACATTGCCAAGATAATCATATGTTCTTTTTCTGTTTTGCTTTGGCTTTTTATTCTGATAACAGTGAATTTTACTGATTGATTTTTGAATGTTTTATCAACATTTTATTCTTTGAATATATATCTAAGAACTCTTTTTCTAACCCACATGCATCATTGCACTACCTATTTTAAAAATTATTTGTAGAGATGGGATCTACCATATTACCTAGGCTGATTTTGAGCTCCTGACCTCAGGTGATCCTCCTCCCTTGGCCTTCCAAAGTGCTGGAATTACAAGCATGAGTCACCATGCCCAGCCTCTCAACATTATTAGAATATAAACTGTTAAAGATCAATATCCCCACAGGGTTATTTGAAAACTCAGTAGAGATAAATACTTTAAGACATAAAAAGTTCACATAAATGCAAGATACCATTATCATCACAGATTGTTTTTTCCTGCTTCATAATTTTAGATGTTTTGAGTTATATGTAAGAGCACTCAATATATACTATTTATTATTGAAGAAGTAAAGGTTTGAGTAAATAAATGATGTAAACAATGAATAAACAATATGATAATCTGTATCAGAGAAATTTTGGGAAGAATTAGCATTTGATAGCTCACACAGCATAATTTAACACCCTAAATAAATTCAATTTTGAAATGCTGGCAAACAAATTAACAAAAATCTGCTTTCTGTATTCACTACTATCTTGTTGCTAATAATTTTTTTAATGTTCAAAGTTTTGCACAAAACAGATCTAGATCTTTGCCTAACCCAAGGTCATGAAAATATTCTCCTACTTTTTTCTTTAAAGTAATGTTGTTTAAAGTCTTATATTTAATTCTATATAAATATGTCTTTTCTTTCTGGCTACTTTAAGGTTTTTCTAATTATTTTTCATTTCAACAGTTTATGATATTCTTAGATGTGCTTTTCTTTGCATTCATTCTGCTTGGTTTGGCTGTAATTCTTGGATCTACAAATCAATGTTTTTGATGCAATTTGGGAAAGTTTCTGACGTTTTTTATGTGTGTTTTTGTCTCATTCTCACTTTATTTTACTTATTGGGCTTTATTTGCATGTATGTTAACTGTTGTTTCATGAATCCTTGGGGTTTTGTTCAATTTTTTTGTTTCCCCTTTTCATGTTTAGAAATTGTTTACGGTATATCGGAAATTGTATATGACTTGTAGATACTTGGGATTCTGCTTTCTTTATATAAAAACTGTTTTTTTAAAAAAACTAGGAATTACTGACTTGCTACCTTGAACTTGTGTAGGCTGTTTTATGTTTTGTGAGAGCAGATCTGTGGAATGCCCAAGGTTTTTTAGGCCCCTCTAACTTGTAAACTCTTACCTCTAATCACTGTCTCACTTGCAGTTCTCTTAGTACATCATTATAGGATTTGTTAGGACAAGTCTAGAATAGGCCTTACTCTAGTGTGATTTTGTTACTCTTAATCTATGGCCTTTTTAGTTTCTTTTGCTAAAAGGTGAGGACAGGGAGCCCAGGGAATAACAAGGTGTTAATAAATGAAGTGTCACTCTTCTGACCAGACTGGAATAATACTATTTCCCTCTCATTTTGATTTCTAGTTTCTCTGTTTCAGTTTCATTCCTGTAGCATTCACTTCCTTGTAAGCCTCACATTTTCCCACCCTGAATATGTACAGCCCATCCTTCAGGTAAAGACTCATGGGAAACCCTCACATAGGTTTTTGGAGTACCCCTTTTCCATAACTCCCTTTTATATTCAGTGTTTCATGGATGCCAGCTGATTCAGGTGTTATTCCTTGGCTCCTCAGGACTGTCTAGATTCTCTGCTGGGACTCCTGCTTACTCTATGTGAGTTGGGAAATTATCCCCCAACAGAGAGACAGGGCAATTGTGGGACTCACCTTGTGGGTTTTTCTTCCTTCAGAGATTGCAGTCCTGTCCAATCCCTGAAAACAGTTGTTTTATTTATGTTGTTTAGTTTCATTATGAGTTATGTTGGGAAAAGAATTGTACTGCAGCTATTCTGTTACAGTTGGAAGCAGAAATTCCCCCCCCTGTTTTCCCCCAGCAAACAAGAATAAAGAAAGCAAATTTGTTAATCTCAGCTGCCTATGTGGTCATGGCTGATTGTATTGAGAGGGATTTTGCATCTGGACCCTGAGTTTTAAAATTAATTATCAAATTCTTCCATCGTTGGTGGTTATTAAAGTGGAAACTTGTATTACTTATCAGTTACCAGCTTTTTTTCCTGAATCTTAGCCCTACAGACATAGAAAGGTCTTCAAACAGCATCTTGCTTACATTCCCCACAGGACAGGCAGTCCTTTTGAACAAATGAGTTTGTACTTTATTTTGGCCTAGGGACTCACAGCGTCCAAAAGTCACTTTAGGATTTTAATTATTAGCTTCTTCTTTTCTATACTTTATGTAGACAAGGTAAAGATTTGCTGGTGTTCACCTATGTCTGCTTCTACTCCCCTTGGAAACAAAGAAATGCTGTGATTCCTAGCTCATGCCACTCTGGCAGGAACACATGCCTAGATCTAGGTAAGAAAATATGAGCAGAAGAGATAGGTGTCACTTATGAGTTGAAGAACTAAAGAGCTGACATGTAACCTCATGCTCATTCTTCTATGTCCTGGCAATTTAGAAGCCATGTGTTAAAGTGACAGCAACAGACAAAGGAAGAGGGCTGGAACCCTGAGTCACCTGATGGTTAAGAGTTTCCACCAGTATAAACTGGCCCTTTCAAATGTGAGAAATAAACTTGTATTATGCTAGACTACTGAGATTTGAGGCTTTATCTGTTAACATAGTTATGTATTAGTTATTTAGCTTCATATATTCTGTTCCTTCACAATTTTTTCTGTTTTATTATAAACATTTATTTTTTTCTCATTATCCTTGAAATAAAATTCTGAACTATTAAGGTGATTATTGAAAATGGTTCAACTTCTCACATTATCAGCGGATTTTACTGATTTTTAACCTCAGAAACTCTAAGCATGCATCTGCCACTTCCAGTTTTGCCCTCGGTGACCAAGTAATGTGTTCCTCTTCTTCAAAGGCCTGACTTTTAAGCTATGATCTTACTCAGTCCTGATATCTAAACAGAAAGAAAAGAAATTTTAGGGGAGAATCAATTATGGTCTCTTAGTGCCAAAGGCAATTCTCCTGAGACAAATCCCTTGAGTGTTTTGGCAAGATTTTCCTAAATTTGGAGCTTATAAAGCATCTCTGAGGTCCAGGTTGAGACATGGCCTTGTCCCCAAGGCCAGGTGAATGACATATTTGCCAGTAATATTTCTTAAGTCATACTGTCCTTGTTTAATTTAAATCATGCCAAGATGATGCATCTAAAAGTTTTGGCAAATGTCATCACCCACAATACATCCATCACGGTCATCACCTTCACTGCTACCTCTACCATCACTACCATCACCATGAACATCACCAACATTACAAATAAAACCAGTGCCATGTCATTACTGCTAACATCAAAGCCTTCATCCATATAATGGTCACTTCTCCAGCTGTTTCCACCATTGTCCCATCATCTTTGTAATCATCGCCCTTATCATCAATCATCGTCATTGATCCTTTGCATAAGGAATTATCACCAACATCATGATTACCACTGTAACATTTACCAGTTAATTCATTTACTAAACAAGTATTTATTATCTAACATAGCCAGGCACCATACTAAATGTTTAAAGAATAGTAGGGAACAGGTCAGATATGACCCCTGTCCATCAGAAAAGAAAAAGATTTAAATAAATATTTACAGAAAGTAAGATTGACATTGTTATACAGGAGTTATAAGTGCTGTGATAATGCGTGGGGGACAATTTTGCCTAGATAAATCAAGGACAATTTCTGGGAAGAAATTATTCTAAGCTGAGCCTTAATGGGTATTTAGGGGTTAGCCAGAAAAAGATAGCATGGAGACAGAAGAAATTCCAGTCAGAAGGAATAGTCATTCAAGAAGAAAACTAAAAGCAAATTGCAAATATATATTATTTTAGCTTCATTAGTAATAAATATTTAATTAAAATGAGGTATCATGGGCACCCATTAAGTTGGCAAAGGTTACTTAAATAGTAATGCCCAGTTTTTTTCTTTTCTTTTTTTTTAGGAGCAGCATTCTCTTAGGCTATAGGACACGTAAAATTTGCACAATCTTTTAGTAAACAATGTAGAAAAATACCAAGAACCTCTCTGGAAAGTTCCAGACTTTAAGATTATCTTCTAGAAATCTATCCTAATGAAAACAAATGCACAGACAAGGAAATAGTCAGAATAATTCTGGTGCAGCCACATAATGAATATGTACTGTACAGCCATTAAAATGATAATTTTAAGGGATATTTATTGACACAGGAAATTGCATATGATATGATGTAAAATTACTAAAAATAGAATATGAATTAGTATATACAGTATGTGTTAGTCAGGATAGGTTCGGGAATGCCATAGTGATAATAGACTCTCAAATCCAAATTGCCTAATGCAGCAAAATCTTATATCTTACTCGTATTCCAGTCAGAGGCAGATCACATATGCTACTTGGTGTGTGGCAAAAAAACATGCTTTTGGTCACAGAAGTCTTCTGTGTTGATTATTGTGGTTTAAGAGTAGCACCCCATTATGGAAAGTCTCATAATTTCTAACATCTCACACAGACTTTTTTTCTGAAGAACGTTTCATATAGACCTCTTGACTTCTCAGCAGGTGACCCAATCTGCTGGGTAGCTGACTGAAACAGAGGTAACCACATGACCCGATCTATGGATCTATGTTACATTGAGATAAAAATGTCATCTGTTTTCTATGCCAGCCATCTACAGGGTGGCCAGGATTTTCTGAACCAAGCAGACACTCATTCTTAGGGACATTAAAATGTAAGTTAGAAAGAGTGAGTGGTTTATAGAAGCTGCCATCTGAAGAGAAGCAAGAGCAATGTGGTAAATAGAAGGTGGAAAGGAAAAGACATGAGTAGAGTGAGGAAGGTGATGCTCCTGGGAGACAGGTGCCCTGGGAAGGCAGGTGCCATGACTAAGTAGAACCATAATATAGAAATGGGAGCAGAGGTTCAGGATAAGCTGGAGAGAAAGAATACTTTACCAAAATGGCAGAGCAGTGGTATAGAGAGCAACGGAGGCAGGTGTTCAGAACTGTGCTCACAGCAACCAAGGTTTTACTGCCAGGAGGTTGACTAGATACCTTGGACTTTTTACTAATGGGAGGTTGGCTAGATGCTCTGAACCTTACACAGATGCCATGTCCCAATAGCTTCTAGTTGTTTCCCAGTCATTTCTGGATTTCTTACTTCTTCATGCCTGTTTTCAGAGGAAGATAGAATTGCTAAAATTCTAGGCTTTGAAACCAAATTACCTAAATTTTTAACCATGACTCTGATATGGCTCCAATGACTGGAGGAACACCAGGGTTCCTTAGTCTCACACTGAATTGGATAAAATGACATGGACACACATAGAGTGGTTTTAAGGAGTGGAGAGTTTAATAGGCAAGAAAGAAGGAAGCAGCTCCCCCATACAGAGACAGAGGGAGCGGGCCCCAAAGCCAAGAGAGGAAACCCCATGTGCAGCAGAAAAGTGGCTGCTTATACGAGGAGGCTGGAGGAGGTGGTGTCTGATTTGCAAAGGGCTCGGGAGATTGGTTTGACCAGGCATGTCACTCACATAACTTGTGAAAAAAAAAACTGGCCCTCCCATCCTAGCCTTTTAATATGCAAATGCAGTGTGCCATGATATAGCTTGTGAAAAAACTGGCCCTCCCATCCTAGCCTTTCAGTATGCCAACACAGTGTGCCATGATGTGCTACACACGTGGGGATATGTGGAAGCAGGCATGTGGCCAGGCACATGTTGGAGCAAGGAACAAGAGGGCAGGAATCGCCATGTTTGGGTGGACCCAGTTTCTAAGGGCTGGCATTTGCATATCAAAGGTCACCAGCCTGACTCTAAGAGCCAGGGCTTTCTTGCTAGACAAGAAATGTTTCTGGAACTGCTTTAAAAGAAACAAAAACTTCCCAAGGACCCCTTTTCCTCTCCGTCTGCCAAAAATAGTTTTAAAATTCCTCCTGTGGAGATGTCACCCTAACTGCTGTTAGGAGGTTTTGGGCAATGACTTTTTCTGGCTACTTCCTGCTGAAAAGGGGCACTGAATGGGGAGCAGCAGCTAGGGTTCCTCCTGGGATCAATCTAAGGGTCCTTAGAAGAATGGTGTGTCTATGTGTGGCTCACTTTGCCGCACCATTTTGGAGTTCGATTGCTTTTGGTGAGAGGATACAATTCAAGTTATAGTATTGAGTATACAGGTCCAAATATTAATACAAGACATATAAACAAGAGAGGGGTTAATAAAGGGGTTTACCAATTCCATAAAGAAGACTGCAATTCATTAAAGCGGGATTGTAGCCCCCTGAGGCTGAAGCCTGCATTTTCCCTTAGCTTGTCAATAATTTTGATTTGATTTTTAAGTACCTGTAACCCTATTTCAAATAGTAGAGTGAGTATAGCAATTCCCACAAGTGTGGTGTAGTAGATAATTTCCACTTAAAATTTTACTTGCAAAGATATAGAATTTTCCTTTGGGGGATCTATGAAACTTTTTGGTTTTATTTTCCCCAACAAAGAAATCGCTGGGTTATGGGCACCCTACTTACTTTTATTACCTGGCAGAATTTGCAGGATAATTGCCCAGAACTAGCATATTGATCCAGATTTTTACCCATTCCTTTATGTTTTTTCCAAGCTGCAGCAGATTACCAATTGATTTACAGGAATAAGCAGGGTTAGTTTAAAATGTAGACAAAAAGCTTAAAAACAGTTAATGTGGCTAGGATTTAAGGACAAATGTATGATAAGCTTTGGAGCACAATTTCTTTCTCCAGTTCTTGTTTTTGGTAAAAACAGGTTATGATAGAACCATGTGTGTTGTTCATAGAATAAACTTTAGTTTTATACTTAGCTGGATTATTTGCATAAAGTGTGGCAAGAATGGTTATTTCCACATAGGCCTTTTGGATTGGCTTTGATGGAACTTTGTTCTATAAGGAATCTCAGATAGTTTCTAAATTTTAGAGGAGCAAGGCAGAGAAAAATAAACATGCTTTAAATTTTGTTTACAGGAGTATACCTTACTCAATTATCAAAGGCTATAAATGGTTCAAAATAAGTTTCTTTGACTCTGAAAAACAAAACAAAGATTAGCAATATTTCAAGCAAAAGTGAAAAAGGCTGCTTTAACTTTTTGAGTGCAGTCTATTTAGTTAACTCTTCTTTTGCTTGATATTTGTCAACGTGTCAGTTCTTTATGAGTTCCATATGTTTTTCTTTATTCCGGTGTTAAACTCTTCAAAGCTATTAAAAACCTGCATTTGAGAACACCTGTTACAGTACCTAATATAGCTTAATTATAAATCAGTTTTTGAGAAGAAACAAAGCAACAGTTGTCTGTGAATGACAAAATTTTCTGGATAGTTAAAAACATGACTGACAAAAAAGTTTATCTCCATTGTTTGCAATAATTTACCCTTAATAATAATTGATGGCATATACTTAGACATCAGAATTTTAGAAATCCCATACAATTTTGGAACAGATATTGATATTATTCAACAAAATGTAACTTAAAGAAGATTGGACATCATTTTGGAAATGTCATGTGACTAAACATGTCAAATAATCCTGTTTACCTCTTTTCTGAATGTTTCAGGGGAATGCTGAACCATCCAAAGAGCCAGGCATCAAAAAGGACAATTTTGAAACTTAAAGTTTGATTTTAGGACTCCTGTTAAATGTTAGAGGTTCAGAACCCTTGATGTTATGAAATAGAATTTCAGATTGCCATAAATTATTTATTTTGCCAAAATGATGACTCAAAAGGCAAAAACCTTCCATTAGCCTTTGCTATGACATGAAATCCTGTTTAAAGCCAAATTTTACCCTTGTATTAGTTTATTAATACTAACCCCAATTTGTTTAAGTGAAACCTTATAGATTATTCCATCTAATCTTAACCAATCTGACCATGGGGTGAATTTTTTTACAAACCTTTTATAACCCTTTTACTAAAGGGCAGATTAGTGTCTTAAGACCTCCTTGCTGTGTTTTTAATTCTCAATTTATGAAAAGACCATATAATACCCTTTTGAGTTTAATCTTTACACATTTTTTGCAAGATTATTATTATTATTTTTTGACCAATGCAAGTGGATTTATTCATTTTTTTTTTGAGATGGAATTTCACTGAGACACACAGGCTGGAGTGCAATGGTGCAAACTCAGCTCCCTGCAACCTCCACCTCCCGGGTTCAAGCAATTCTCCTGCCTCAGCTTCCCCAGTAGCTGGGATTACAGGCATGCAACACCATGCCCTGCTAATTTTTGTATTTTTAGTAGAGATAGGGTTTCACCATATTGGCTAGGCTGGTCTCAAACTCCTGACCTCAGGTGATCCACCCGCCTTGGCCTCCCAAAGTGCTGGGATTACAGGCATGAGCCACTGTGTCCAGGTTTTAAAAAAATTATTATAATTTTTCATTTTACTAGTCCTTGCCTGCATGTATTTCTTCCCAGGTGCAGAGCTTAAGTGGTTTTTTGACCAAATACTGTTCTAGTCACTAGTTCATGTATTAGAGACCAAACTTTTCCTCATCAGATCAGTTCTGCGTGGTTTTCTCATCTTCTTGGTATTCCTTTTTTTTTTTTTTTTTTTTTTTGAGATGGAGTTTCACTCTTGTTGCCCAGGCTGGAGTGGAGTGGCACAATCTCGGCTCACTGCAACTTCCACCTCATGGGTTCAAACGGTTCTCCTACCTTAGCCTCCCGAGTAACTGGGATTACCGGTGCGCACCACCATACCCGGCTAGTTTTTGTATTTTTAGTAGAGATGGGGTTTCACCATGTTGGCCAGGCTGGTCTTGAACTCCTGACCTCAGGTGATCCACCCACCTTGGCCTCCCAGAGCGCTGGGATTACAGGCGTGAGCCACCGAGCCCGGCCCTTGGTTTTCTTATAATCGTCATTATTCTTTGCTGTGCCTACCTTTGTAATTTTTGGAAAATTGAAATGTATCCACCCAGACTTTGATGATGTCCCCCATTGTTTCAATAAACAAGAAATGGTTTTCCCAGAAAGGGATTTTCTTTTCCCTCTACCAATGCCCTGTGCGTTCTATCTGGACTCATCCAAAATCCCTCTGGTTCCCACGAATGCCCCGCCATCCACAGTCCGCACATTAAGACCCCCTTCTGCCATCTCTCAACAGCCCCCTGGCTAAAAACATTCTCCAAGCCTACCTGCCCCTCAATCCCACCACTGCCACCACTTAGGAAAAGGTCCGGTGGTCACAGCCCACCTCCGGCAGGTTTCTCCCTTCTGCTTTGACGCCTCTCTCTATCGCAGCCCCACTGCAACTTCTCAGTTCCACTTGGCAACCCCAAGATCCACTTGGCCTGCAGGATTCAGCTGTTTCCCCAGCAACAGTGGCCCACAGAGGACAACTTCCTTCACCCCCTAGTTCAGCCAAGTGAAGGCCAACACGTCTCAGAAGGAATTTTGCTGGAAAACTAAGAGAAGGCAACACATAGACCCCAGGAAATGTGAAGACATCAAAACAGAAGCATTGAAAGTTAGAGGTTTTTCTATCCTACGTATGTCTTCCCTCAGACTTGGCTCTGTGGCTGCGTGGAGGACTCCCTGCTCTGATACTCACAACTTCTTTTGTTTTATACTTAATCTTAGCTGAGAAGTGATGCATAACCTGCTTTTTCTGTTGTTTCTGTTTTGGGTTTTTTTTTTTTTTTTGAGATAGGATCTGGAATGCAGAGGTGTGATCATAGCTCACTGCAGCCTTGAACTCCTAGGCTCAAGGGATCTTCCCACCCCAGCCTCCTGAGTAGCTGGGTCGACAGGCATGTGTCACCACAGGCAGCTCAGTTTTTAAATTTTTTGTAGAGATGGGGTCTCACTATGTTGCCCAGGCTGGTCTCAAACTCCTGGCCTCAAGCAATCCTCCTGCCACAGCCTCCCTAAGTGCTGGGATTACAGGTGTGAGCCACTGCACCTGGCAGAGCCTGTGCTTTTCAATACTTAGTCTTAGCCAGAAGACTGACAAGCAATGGAGAATGTGGATTTTTGGATACGAATTCTGCTGGGTTTGGTTTTTTAGCAAGCCCATTCTCTTCACAGCCTTGACCCGAACCCCTCTTTGGCCCCAGCTACTGTCTGCACTTACCCATCCTCCTGCAAGCCCACCCAGTACTGCTGCCGGGGGATGCCGTGATCACAGGAGCTTCCTGCCTGTGGCTGGCAGAAGAGGCCGTTTACTGCCCATTTGAAATCTCAGGCCTCCTCTGACTCTGTAGGACCCTGTGCCAGTCCAAGGGGGAGCCAGGGTCAGAGCACTGTTCTGTAATGCACATGCCTGACTCACCCTGGGCCCTTCTTGACCCCCAAGACTCTCCCTCAGCTACTCTATCAGGAATGCTTTTGAAGAATGCAAATCAGGACAGGCTCACAAACCTCAGAAACCTAAACTATATAGCAGTGGCAGCAGTGACAGCAGCCACACACAAAAAGCAAGAGGCAGGTGAACCCCCAGTGTCCCCCGCACCTAGTCACCTGCCTCTTCTGTTTCTGAGAGTTAAGGTCACACCACCACACTTGGTCCCTATTGTCACACACTAGAAGATGGGTTAGCAGTTCGGCACATCATGTTGAAAAGTTGCCAACCCCTGACCTTCAGGAAAATGTCCTCTCCCACAGACAGCTCTGCCTCCCTCCTGCCCTCTCCCTCCCCCTTCCCCCAACCCTAGTCCTAGACCTTTCAACTCTCTGAGGAATGGACTCAAAGGACGTGGCTGGTCCCATTACTGAGGGATACAACCAGGTTCCTGCCATCCACCATGGTGGTAACCCGGGGCTTTTCCAGGCCATGGTAGGCTGTCAGGAAGTCTCCAAGGTGAGACCCCCTTCGGGTCTAGGATCACCACCTTGTTAGCTTCTTGAATGGTCAAGAAGATGTAGCCCTTCTTATCCACAGACATGGAGCCCGGCTGGCAGCCATGCAGGCCCAGCCCCTTGTACTCCCCAACCACCTGGCACAGACCGTCATAGATTACTACACTATTCTGCTGCCAGTCTGAGCCCACAAAATGCCCCTGGGGACTGGTGGTCAGAAACACGAGCGCCCACAGGCCTCAGCTGGCCTTGACCGCAGGGATGAACCAGGTGGCCAGGCTGCCTTCCATATTGTACACCTCCACGTGGCCCGCCATGCTGACGACCATGCAGTCCCCACTCGGCAGCGGGGCCACAGCATGGCTGGCCCGGGAGAGGCTCAGGGCCTGGCGCCACTGCACCTCACCATCAGGGCTGATGAGATAGAGCTGTGCACCTGCGGAGAAGGCCACGGCTCTCTGCAGGGCTGCCACGCTGCAAGGAGAGCAGCCCTCAGGGACCGGCACGGTGCCCTTGTAGTCGCCACTGAGGGAGAAGTGTTTCAGCACCTGGTTCTGCTCATCTGGCACCAGGATCTCCCAGGGGCCAAAGGGACAGAGCCCAGTGATTCAGGGGGACCTCTTGTCTCCAGGCATCCATGTGGGGAAACTGCAGGAAAAGATGGGCCTGGGGAGGAGGCCAGAGCTGCCCAGTTTGGCCTCAGGGCTGGGCTGGGCTCCCGGGAAATTGACTTGAGCCTGCCTTTGAACTCTCTCTTCTTGTTGGATCTGCTACCCCTCTGAGGCTGGGGTCCTCCATCCTCACGGGGCGTCTGGGCTCTGTCCTCTTCCAAGGTCTGGGCTCCATCTTCTCAGGGCGTCTGGCTTTGTCTTCTCGGGGTGTCTGGGCTTTTTTCTCTTTTGGGGTCTGGGCTTCATCTCTGGCCTGGGGCTGGGTCCCACCCTGTCTCTCTGTCTTCGCAGCATCCTCCCTCCGGCTCTGGCTCTCCTCACCTCCCTGGGTGCTGGCTCCATCCTTCCCACCGTCCTTCTGAGGCTGTTGCTCCTTGAAGGACAGCCGAAGCAGGTGGCAGTTCTTGTCCAGGAGCAGGGGATGGAGCTCCAGCTGTGGGACCAGGCAGGGGGCCGGCCCCCATGCCGAGGGGCAGCCCTGCAGCTGCCGGAGCCGCTGCGCAATCGCCCGTTCCAGGGAGGATCTTGGCCTCTCACCCTAGGCTGAACACCCGGCGGGCGAAGGCGGCCGCCGCCCTGGCCACCTGCTCCCGGCCCTCGAGCTCCACCAGCCCCTCCCAAGCAGACTCTTCAGCAGCCTCCACGTGGGCTCGCAGCCGCCCCAGCACCTCCTGCTTCTGGGCCAGCAGGGTCCGGAGGACGCCCTTGGCGGCCTCCTCCACCTGTGTCCCCACCTGGGCCGCCTGCTCCCGCGGCCGGGTCAGCGCTTCCTCCTCCACCCTCCGCTCCGCCTCCAGCTCTAGCAGTTATTGTCCACACCGGCCAGCAGCTCCTCCAGGCCCGGCCTCAGGCACGCACAGCCTCGGCCAGCGGCCGGCAGGGGTGGTCCAGGTGGGGGTCCAGGCGGCACTCGCTGCACAGCAGCTGCGAGCAGGGCTGGCAAAGGAAGCGCAGTGCCTCCCCGGGGTGCTGGGGACACTGGGCTGCCTGGCACTCCCGGGCCTCCTTGTCATACCACCCTGCCCTGTAGCCTACCACACGGTGGGAGTGGGTCTGGCGGGTGCAGCAGTGCCCGTCAGCACAGGCCTGGCACAAGTCGTCGGCACAGTCCAGGCACCGGGCCATGGCTGCCCCCCGGTGCTGGTGCCCCCCACCAGGGCATACAGGGCACAGGCTGGCTTCCCAGCACTCAGGTCTCTGCAGGCCTGGGCCTTCACCAGGTCCAGCAGTCCATTGACGAAGAAGTTGGTCTTGAAGGTGGCCATGTCCTCGGGCAGCATGGGCACGGTCTCATGGCACTCTGGGCAGTGGATGTGGCCACCATTGGCCAGCTAGGCCAGGCAGTCCTGGCAGTAGATATGCAGGCAGGGCAAGGTCTTGGGTGCCCACAGTTGCTCCAGGCAGATTTTACAGGCCAGGAAGTCGCTGCTCAGGGTCTCTGAATGGCCAGGAACCTCCTTCTAGTCCTCTGAGACCTCGGACCACTAGCTCTTGAGCTAAGGAGCTGCCCTCCTCCTCCTCCTCCTCCTCCTCTTCCTTGTGCACATCCAGCAAACCTGAAAATGTGAATGCTGCTTGTTGGGTCAGACCTAGCCAGAGTTGATCCTGGCCTTTGGGTTGGCGAGGGGGCTTGGGGCCTGAAAGCCACTGTTGCTGGGGGCAGTGGCAGCAGCGGGCAGGCTTGGGCAGGAGTCCACCAGCCTGGTCTGTCAGTCCAGCCTCAGGGCTAGTGTCACAAGATTATTTTTTACAATCTTTCTATAACTTGCTTAAACCTCAAGCTTTATATATCAAATTTAACATAATCCCTCATCCCAGGGCAAAATTTACATTTCCATGCTTTCTTATAATCTTTTACAAAAAAACCCTCATTTTACTGTTTTTATATGCCTTGCATGTAAAACTCTTTAGTGATCTCAAATACATGTTCAACTGTTAACTTTTAGCAACTTTTACTTTTGGTGAAAAACCTGGTTAGTAAACGATTTTAATTTTGTGCCAGATGTGGATCCTAGGACCCAGACAAGAGTGCAGATAAAATACAACTTTTTAGTATCTAGCTCCACGTGTCCCAGGCCTTACCTATCTGTAAAACAGGCAGCATACAGCCTTGGGATATTAGCAAACCTAGTATCTAAGTTGTATGATTTAGACCACCTATTTGCATTTTGACAACACTTGCATTTTACCAATAATCCTTAAGACTATTTTTATGTTTTAAAGTTACATGAACTAAAAAATATTTGATTTAAGCACTTAATTTTTAATGCCAATTAATTAAAGTTCTTTTTATAGACATTACACACAGCACGTATAACATCACAAACAGACAAGATTCAGCACTTGTTAAGATTTTTTATTTGGCAGTTTTTAAATTTGAGTACTGGCTTTAGGGTAAAGCCTTTGGAGAAACAGGGCCAGTAAGCATGCATTTTTAGGGCCTAATAAGCAGGCACAGCTAAAGACAGACAGATTCCTAAAATTAAGGATTCCATTTTATCCTGGATTTTGGATTCCCAAAGGAGGGAGATACATGGCTGATGACAGTGTAGTGCTTCCACCATGCATTTTATTGCAAGGCAACCCAAATCCAGTTGGATTATTTTGTAATTAGCTCAACCCCTATGGGAGTCTCATCTCTTCGTGAGAGTTGGCAATGTTTCTGTATTTTTCAGGTGGCCAAGGGCACGCTTCTTTGATTTATAACCACCATAAGCCATCCCTTACAGTGTATTTTCTACCTAGTTATTACACAATAAAGCTGACTCATAATGTGACCTGATTTGATGCCCCTAAAACTCAAAATGGTAGATAACGCAATGTGTAACAGAACAGAGCCTTTGATTTTGAGATGGAACTATTCACTTTTAATTTTGGGGGTTTCATGAAAAAGAGCTGTTTTTTTTTTTTCCCAAAACAGGGTCTGTAGTGCCTTCACGATATTTCCAGAGGAGTTTCATGCTACCAGAAGTTATCTTAGGGTCTCTCAAACATGCATTAAGAGTGGTAAGATAAAAAATGGAGAAAAATAATTCAGTTATCTGAGAAGAAAAGAGCCTTTTTTTTTTCCCCAGAAAAACAAGATTCAAGAAGAGAAAAACATAAAGGCTTTTAAAATATACCTATAATTTGAATATCCACTTTTAATTAAGCTGAGCGCACTTTAAGAAAATCCTTTAAAATCCCTTGTTACTTGACTCTAGCCATGCCAAGCAGTTAAGATTTTTGGCTTTTAAACTTTACAAAAAGTAACCATACATGTGAAACGAACAAGCCTTAGTTAGGTTATGACTTAACCACGAGTGTACAAGGTATTTTCACAGGGGTGATAGGCAGCTTTTGAAACTATCATTGCAAAATTGTGACTGAGACAGTGAAAGAGATTTGACCAAACAACTCCAATTTGTTTTTAACCCCGAACTGTCCTTGCTTATCCCTGGGTGTAGGCCAAACCAACTTCCCTCTTGCCTGGGGACCAGACCAAGAAACTAGTCATAAGATTAGAAACCATGGCTTAGGAGTCATGCAGCTGGAAGCTACAAGATTTTGACCCTCCCTAAACTACTCTCAAGATTAGTGCTTGAGAATTTTTGTAAACCCTGCCCCTGATGGATAGCTGGCACCACCCAGGTTGACAAACGGACTTATCTGATTTTGTGACCCTCACCCAGGAACTGACTTAGCACGAGAAGACAGCCACCATTGTAAAATGGCAGAGACTAAAACAAAGTATTGCCATGTGGTTACAGGCCACGTTCCAGGGACATGAAGCAAGATGGAGGCCTGTAGCCGAGTTTGTTACTGACTGTTTTGTTGGGCTGACTTGAACAGCAGGTTATGGGGTCCTGGGCCTGCGTCCTAACATGAGATACCCCCTTTTTGATAGAATTATACAGAAAGGGGCAAAGCATACCAGATTGTCTGCAGCTTAAGACCAACCTCACAAATCCTTTTTCATTAATTATAAATTTACAGAGAATATAAACAATGATTCCCATTTACCAGTTAGCACAGGGAGAGAGAAGCCAAAAGTGTGAGTGGTAAGAAATTTTTACCTTTTTGCCAGCATGTCAGGCTTCTGGGTTTCCTTCCCCTTAGCGCAAAGCCAAGCATTTTAAGATTTGGAAAATTAACTTTTCTCTTGTTGGAAAAACATTATAAAAGAGATAGAAGCCATTTTAAACTGCAAAAGAAGGAAGAACACCATAGAAAGGACTTCCAATTAGGGCTGTCCAGAGGTGTTGCCTCTTTTTCTATTGGGAATGGTGTTTTCCCTATTTTATTGGCCTTCCCTATTTTCTCTTTTGGCCTACTATAGGAGACGCATTGCTCATCTCCAAAATTCTCTTCTGCTTGCAGAGCTGCCTGTTTTAGCTGCAGTTAGGATTTGGCTTAGGAGCAGCATAACATATCTCCATGAGAGATTAAATAACCTGAATTAAATTATGGAAAGCTTCTATATACCTATCAGCGTCATCAGAAAATTGGCCTAAGTCTCCCTTTACTTGCCTAAGGTCCTGCAATGAGAAGGGAACTTGAAGGAGCCCCAAATAAGGGAATCCTCAGATGGTTTCCCCGGAAGTTGCTTCTCTAATTTTGGGGAACTGTTCTTTTGGGCCTGCCTGATATGATTGATAAAAGACCTGAGTTGATTTTGCAACACTTGCAAAAGTCTAGTAAAAAGGCCATGCCCTTGTACAAAAGAAAATAAGGCAATTTTTCTTCAACGTTTCAGGGTTGAAGGAGTCCCAGTGCTTTACAATACAATCCATGGTGCATATTGAAGATGATTTATTACTCATCTGGAAAGATAAGTGAGGAAAAACTGTTCTTTTAGTTTCCTTCCTTTTCCTTCTCCATTCAGAATGGAGAAGAAAGCAGTAGGGGATGTTCCCCCAATTATCTTTTCTTCGTGGTTCCTGAATCCTGGCACCCATTTAAATGTGCCATCCATGACTGCAGGCATGACCCTCCAAGCCATGGTACCAGACAAATTTAACTTTTGGGCCTAGTCATGCTTTCCCAAGCAGTCTTAGTCCTTTGCCTTTTATTTTTCTTTGACCTCCTAGACTTTCTGGCCTGTGTGCCTCCCTAAAAAATGAATCTCAAGAAAATACTATGTAATTGGGCAAGGCTCCTTTAAGGGAGGAGGTGTGCTAGATGATAGCTATATCCTGCTATTATGGCCTGTGCTAAGTAATTTACCCTTAGAAAAATGGTTCTGGCTAACTTCTGGTCTTAAAATTCCTTACTAATTACTGTTTTAATAGGAGACAATAGGTGGCTTAAAGGAATGCAGGAACCGAATGGCCATTTTCCTGCTGGTGGGACAATATCAAGACTAAAATTTGGCTACAAAAGACATTTTACTCCTAAATGGTAAAGGCGGAAACTTTCCATTTCCAGAAGAGGCCTAGAGACTGATTTCTAATTGTGTAAAAGGAAGCTGCAGTGTTACCGTGAAAAAAGAGGAAAAAAAGTGTTTCTCAGAGGATTTCTGTTTCCACTAGGTGGCGCTGTTGGCTTAGAAATACTACGTGCTTCCCAGCGAAGTGGTAGCAAGTAACCTCACCTTGGAGGAAAGGGGAAGACTCTGTTCTTAGACTGTGAAAATCTTTGCACATTTCACACAGAGAAAGAAGAAGAGGCTGTGGGTAGAAAAGTAAGGAGAGTTTTGCAACAGAATAGTTCAGGATTCTCTGCCAACACCTGGAATGGGCTGTCAGAGGCTGTGTCCAGTCCAGAGGCCTTTGAATCATGCCAGGATGTGCCCTGGTCAGAAATTCTCAGTTGCCTCAGAACTTTCTCTAGCCTTGTGCAATGATGAGGTCTCCCCATGAAAAGAAGCTACTTCAAACATGGCCAACATTCCCAATACCTATGGATATTGGGGAATTCTCCATGTTCTCCCCAGCAAGCCTCACATCTGAATCTTTAGTATGGCAACAAATGCTAAGCCTGTGTTCCAGGCTGAGGGATGGCTGTTGATTTATTTGATTTATTTTAATATACAGGCTAAGAGCACTTCAGAATGATAAAACAGGTTTTTAACTCGCTTCCATACTTACCAATCCAATGAAGGCTGTACCTCAGATTTCTAGCCAATGCACCAAAATAATACAGTTCCAGTTGCTGGAGGAATACCAGCTTCCGTAGCCTCTTACTGGCTTCAACAAAACCTGTATTTTGACACTGTTCTGCATAAAAGTGAGTTGGATTCAATGAACAAAAACTACAGCTGATGAATTATTTTGTTGCAAAACTTCCTCTTATATTTTTGGCCTTGATATTTGTATCAGCTTATCATCTAGGTTTGTTGCACACAACTTGTGTTTATTTTTCAGTCCTAGACTTCAAATTTTTTTGTGTCATCATACTGTGGTCAGAATTGGATTTTTAAAGATTTCACAAGATGTGTCTTTGAAAACTGCTGTTAGTTTATACCTGTTGATTCAATTAAAGAAAACAGCACAGCATACATTATTTGTGTGTCATATCTTGCTTTTAGCTTTAGGGCTGTATATGCATATCTTACCAGAAGCACTAACTGGGCTTGAAATATTTTTGTCTGAGTTTGTACAAAACGTGTTTTTGAAAATGGATCAATGTCAAAGCATGTTTAATTTTAGTGAAAGAAACAGCACATAATTTAAGTTTCTGGCACAAAGATTATATTTACCTTTCAGGGCTAGATATTTGCATGTTCTGTGTTAGTGTACTATGCACGGAATGGTGTTTTTTGAGATTTGACAAGATATGTCTTTGAAAACTTCTTAGTCAATAAATATTGAATTCAGTGAGAGAAAACAGTACATCATACATTATTTACATGCCTATATCTTGCTTTTAGTATTTAGGGCTGTATATACAGATCTTCCTGGAAGTGCTATCTGGGCTTCAAAATGCTTTTTAATGAACTTGTACAAAATGTATCAAGGAAGTTATCAAGGTCAAAGCATGTTGAATTAAGTGAAAGAAAAACAGCACACCATCTTTGTTTTTTGGCACCAAGCCTACATTTACTTTCTGGGCTAGACATTGAAATTTTCTGTGTAAGCCTACTGTGCTAGAATTGTGTTTTCTGAAATTTGACAAGATGTATCTTTGAAAACTGCTCTTTGTTAATACATGTTGAATTCAGTGAAAGGAAAAAGCACATCATACATTATTGTATGCCACATCCTGCTTTTGGCATTTAGGGCTGTATCTGCATATCTTCCTGGAAGTGGTAACTGGGCTTTGAAATTTTTTTCTGAAGTTGTATAAATGAGTTTTTGAAAAGTAATCAATGTTGAAACATTGAATTCAGTGAAAGAAAACAGCACATCATCTAGGTTTTTGGCACAAATATTACAGTTACCTTTCAGGGCTAGAGATTCCCTTTCTATGTGTGGGCCTGCTGTGCTCAGTATTGTGATACTGAAGATTTGAGAAGATGTGTTTTTGAAAACTGCTCTTGGTTAATACCCATTTAATTGAGTGATAGAAAGCAGCACATCATACACTATTTGTGAACCATATCTTGCTTTTAGCATTTAGGCTGGATAGGCTTATCTTCCTGGAAGTGCTAACTGTGCTCAAAATATTTTGTTTTCTTAGCATGTACAAACGGACTTTTAAAAAGTGATCAATATCGGCCAGGCACGGTGGCTCACGCCTATAATCCCAGCACTTTGGGAGGCTGAGGTGGGTG
>CAUYLG010025177.1:0-12544 GCA_963573385.1 Cacajao melanocephalus | reverse complement strand
TCTACCCCAGACCTTCTGTGTTGTAACTTTTTGTTCCCCTTTATTGTATAGAATCAACAATGTGGGTTGACGTCAGCTGCTGAAAGCTGAAAGTATATATTGAGACCCTATGCACAAATAAAATTGCTGTCTAGGCATTGCCTATTCAGTCCTCCAGACCCCATCTGTCTGTCTATCTTTATTTCTTGCACACTCTCTCTTCCAGGATTGGGACCCTCTTGCTGGCCAAGAGTCCCTGGCAGACGTGCCGATCCCGACACTAGCCTGCCTCACTGCCATCCACAGCAGCTTCAGAATTAGCAACAACATCCTTTGTCATAAGTGAACTCACTTGTCATTGCTTATGAAAGTAGAATCAGAATGGTGATGCAGTTGACAGGAGGGCAGCCATACCTGACATGACAGTCAGGAGTGAGCTCCAGGATGATGGCAGCTCTGTTTCTGAAACACTGATGTGGAAGCCCAGGCCCCTTTGCATAAGGCACACATCCCCTCTTGATTTGGCCCCTGTCTGCCTCATCAGCTTTATCTTTCAGCACCTCCTATGTTGACATTTATCTCACAGCAACAGCTGCCTGTAGATTGCTCCTGTGCCCCTGTGTATGACCTGCACTCCTCCCTCTGCTATCAGGATACACACAAGCCCTGCCAGCCCACCCATGTTGTCTGACACCACTAAGTCTTTGGTCATGATGTTCTTCTCTCTACACCCCTCATTATTCTCTATCTCAGTCATCCATTCATTTTTTAAAATTTAGCAAATGAATCCCTTCTCATCAGAAGCCTTCCTTGATCCCTTCTTGGATTAGGTTTCCCTGCGAGTTTTCTTCTGATTTATTTGGTCTAGGAGTGGGGTTCAGTATCAGAAATTTAAAAAACTCCTTGGATAATTCTAATGTGCATCAGAGTTGAAAGCCATTGAGGGAAAAAAAAAGGAGGATGGAAGGAAACAAGACAGTAGTGCTTTCCAGGTTCCTACCTAAGGCTCACTGGTCTTCTACTGAAATGCAACACCAAGAGGGGTGTCAGGAGTTGAATTGTGCTCACCCCCTATTTGTATTTCAAAGTCCTAACCCCCAGTACCTCAGAATGTGATCTTATTTGGAGATAGGGTCTTTACAGAGGTAATCAAGTTAAAACAAGGTCATTAGCTGGGCCCTAAACCAATATGACCATTTTCTTTATAAAAAAGAGGAAATTGGGACATGAAGACATGCACAGAAGGATGATTATGTGAACAGGCAGGGAGAAGATGGGCATCTGCAAGCCAAGGAGAGAAGCTAGGAGCAGATCTTCCCCTCAGAGGTAACAAACCCTGCCAATACCTTGATTTCAGACTTCTCACCTCCAGCACTATGGACAATAATTTATGTTGTGTAAGAAGACACTCAGTTTGTGGTACTTTATTATGGCGACCCAAACAAATCAATACAGAGGATAACAATAAGAAAAAGCCCTACTAGTATATTACTTGAGCTCCAGATTGGACAAAACGGTGAAACCAGATCTCTACAAAAAATACAAAAATTAATCAAGCATGGTGGCACACACCATGGTCCAGCTACTTGGGAGCCTAAGATGGGAGGATCACTTGAGCCCAGGAAGATGAGGCTGCAGTGAGCCATGATTGTGCCACTGTACTCCAGCCTGGTTGACAGAACAAGACCCTGTATTAAAAAAAAAAAAAAAAAGAAGAATAAAAAAAAACCAGATAGAAAGAAAACACTCCACCATCCCTGGATTCACTTGTATTTCTGAAGAGCTATGCCTGGACTCTTTCTGGTGATGGATTGAACTCATCTATGCATTGAGGAGATATTGTTTTTAAAAATCATGAGCTCTAAAGGAAAGGTTTTTGTGGGAAATACAATCTGTTTAAGAAATGGATGAGAATGTTCACTTAATGTTTGTGTAGGTCCTTAAGAATTAAGCTTTGAATGGAGAAGCTGTTTCTTGATGCCAGATGGGTGAGGTATTACCATAAAGCAGAACACCTTATCTCTGTGTGGTATCAATAAAGCTCTAACCAAATCATAGCTTACTTAGAATGCTGAGTATTTGTCATCTTCTTCAAACCTGAGAAAACAGATTTTGGCTTTAATGTAATTCTAGCTAGAAGACTTACTTACCACATGGACACAAGGTGGCAGGACAGCAACATTCTTCTGGAAGCCACCAGCAAAGCAAAATGCAGCCAGGACTATGTGGCCACACGTAGGAAGTCAGCAGTGCTCTTAAAGTTTATGAAGCTGAACTTTCTCTTTCTTTTTAAGCACTCCCTTTTTCTGAATGTCACAAACAAACTTTCAGTGCCACAAAAGAAATAGCACTCAAAAATAACTTTTCTCAGCAAGGCAAATTTACTTCTATAGAAGGATGTATGTCATGGATGGCGCAATGTTGAGAGCACACCCAAACAAGGGAGAGGAAGGGTTGTTTTTATCCCTGTCGCAGGTAGCCCCTGCTGCTGTGTCATTTCCCCTATTGGCTAGGTTTGGACAGCACAGTCTAGCTAATTCCTATTGGCTGTATTAAAGAGAGCAGGAGTATGAGCTAGAATGGCGGGGTGAGCAGTTTATGGAGCAGGTGACTAAAGGTAACTCAGGTCAGAGCAGGTGACCAGGGGTGACTCAGGACTGAGCAGATGACCAGGGGAATAGATGTGAACTACTGATTAGAACTGGCAGGAAGGTTGTTTACTGAAACTAGGGGCAAGGAGATGAAGAGAACGAGGAAGTTAAACTTTAAAATGAACCGAACCTACTGACACTGATTCTTTGAAGGCAAACTTAGAACTCACTGTATTTAACAGTTTCCCCTGTTGAATTTTAACAGTTTTTTCTCTTCAAACTTCCTTAACATGTCTTGGCTTAGTTGTTCCGCTTGATTCTCTAAAAGAAGTTTCTCTGAATAAGGTGGAGGAGAGTTAAGGGAGGTTTTAGTAAGCACTGTTTTTATAAGCCTCTGAATTAGCCTTTGGATGCAAGGGGTAATACAACACGTAACAAGAATAAACACATTTAGTATAATAGTAAGGGAAGTTAGGATTGAGGACATAAGTCCTTTTTACTTGCTAAACCATTTTTCCATTAAATTAGTGAAGGGATCATTTATTTTAGAATTTTTAGCTAGCTCATTGGATAAAGTAGCAAGGCCTTGCAGTGCTTTTGCTATGGTTTTATTGGGGGGAGTGTTATTAGGGATAAAAGTACAACATTATGATTTTTAATATGACACAAACTCTACCTTTTCTTTGCTAGTTTATATTTAATGCTACTTTATTTTCCTAAGCCATTTGATGAGTGGGCCTTAACTGTTTACCTATACTTTAAATAGTGTCCTTAGTATAATTAACAAATTGTTGCTGGTTATAATAGATGTAATTTATTTAATTTTCATTTTTATTTATAGTTGACTACCAGAACAATACGACTCAAACCCTGCAGCTATTTGATTACAGGCCTTAAATTTATTTGGTACTCTTCATGGAACTTTGTTAGTATTTATATAAACATGAGGGTTAAAGGACTCAAGAGGGCATTTCTTGTTTTATGGTGCTTTGCTTTTATCTTTCGTGGTTGATGAAATGGCAGGGTGAAAGGGATGGCCAATTGGACTAGAGCACAAATGCCACTCTAATTACTTGGCAGAGTACCCAGCAATAGTCCCCCACAATTCCACCATACATCTGCTAGGGAATGAACAGGGGCAGACTCATTGGTAAGCTCTTGAAAAGGCTTGGTTTCACTGCACCCTGTTAAGTCTCCAAGGAATGCTAACTTTTCCTCCTGCTGTGAAAGGCAGGAGGTGAAGTTAACATTAGGGCCTGGAGGCTGGATGGCCCTCGGGGGCTGACCTGCAGGGCTCTTGACCTCAAGGAACAGCAGTGAAAGAGTCTTTCATGACTCATCACCCCAGGCTGTGGGGTTCTGGAAAAGAGTTACCATACAGCTTATGCCCTGTCTGTGAGAGGGCCACTCAAGTAGAAAGGAGACAATTTGGGTCTCTGGCCTGCCTGTTGCACAAGCATAACAGTTACTTTTGTTTAGTGTGCAAACAGAATATTTAATCTATTTCAGCCAAGCACTTGCGTCCTGATACCTGTTTTAATTGCTATAGTTTGTTTTAAATATTTAACCTCTACAACAGCTACTTTGGTTTTATTACTGAGTATATAACAAGAAGAGGTTTGATTAGCTGAGAGCTTAGGAGAGGGAGAATTGGGTGCAGAGGTTGGGGAGCAATGAAGTGCATTTTAAAGGATCCTATGGGGTCCTTTCCTGAGAATTCTGTTCCTACACTATAGAAATGGCTTAATGAAGGGGAAGAACTCTGGGGAGCAGAGATGGTAATCTCTACTGGATTACATTGGTTCAGCTGACAGTTGGGAGGGGTAACTTCTTTAGTAAAATGAATATATGGTTTTAAGAAACTGCAAGTATTAAGTGGGGTGGTCCATCCTTGCTCTTTAGTATTTCATAGAGCATTGGACCAACTTTGGCAGAGAAGTTCTGCTCTAGGACAACAAGATTCCCAGTTTATACTGGAATCTTCATCAAACTCTTCCTAAACTAGCTTATCCCAGTTAACAGATTTTTAGTCTAGGGAGAGCTAGGGAGGACAAAGATACTTTTCTGAAGTAGAGAATTGCCTCTGGCTTGGCAAATCTCCATGGGGCATCACAAGGCAAGCGTTAAAAGTAATAGTTTCGGGTGAACTTGACCTAATTACATTAATAATTAGAGAACTAGTAATAGAAGGGGAAAAGAAAGAGATGCAACATAAGAGGATCAAACCTGTTAAAGTTTTAGCTTGGTTGGAGTTAGCCCTGGAATAGCTGTCCATGATTCTGGAGCGGGTGGTGCTCTTTTGACCCAGGTATGATGAGACCATCCTCCTTCTGCTGTTCGAACTGTGGTCTCAGTGGTTAGAAGCACTAGATAGGGTCCTTCCCAAGCCAGGTTGAGTTTTCCTTTCCTCTAGCTCTTAATGAAAACGTGATCTCCAGGTTGATTCAGGTATGCTGGGAACTCTAGGGGTGGTGCCTGTACTAAAAGGCCTTTAGTTCTGAGGGAAGAGTGGAAGATAGACCAAGTATATAGTTCTTGAGAAACTGATTTTTTTTTGTTTCAAACATAGGAATGTCAGCAGTGGAGTGCAAATAAGGCAACCCATATAGCATTTCACAAGGGGATAAACCAACATCTTTCCGAGGGGCAGTCCTGACCCTTAACAAGGCAGTGGGGAGGCATTTAGTCTATGGTAACCGAGTCTCTAAAACTAATTTGGTTAGGTGACTTATTAGAGTTTGGTTCATTCTCTATACTCTTCCTGATGAAGGTGGGTGCCAGGGAGTATGGTATTCCTCTGTTATGTTTAGTACTTGGGCTAATTTTTTAAATGACATGTTCAGTGAAATGAGTTTTCACTAAACAATATTTTCTATTAATCTAAACTTGGGTATAATATTCTCAATTAATGCTTTAACTACATTACTGACAGTTGCACTTGAAAAGTGAATACCCTCTACCCAGTGAGAAAGGTGATCTACTGTTATTAATAGGTACTTTAGGCAACCTATTTGGGGCCATTTTGGTATAATCAATTTGGACACTTTGGAATGGCCTTAATCCTGGGTCCCTTCCTCCAAGGGGTGACCTTCTTAGAGTTTGCTTATTAGTGTTTTTGTTTGTTTGTTTTACATATTAGGCAACTATCTGTAACTTGTTTCACCAGAGTATAAATTTGTATACATCCACAGACTCTGAGAATTACATCACATATAGTTTGGGACTTAGGCTGCTGAGCAGGGAGATGATGGAGGCACTGCTGGCCCAGCTCAGGCTGCTGTGAGGTCAGCTCTCCTCTGTTAAGGGCCAACTCTGGGATCCCAATGACAGGGGGCAAGAGGATGGTGTGCAGTCTCCTGTCTCCTTTGTCTCCTAGCTGCTGTCTCTCCTAGTTCTTAATCTCTTTCCTCACCTGCTCACTCGCATTTTTTATCTCTTTGTCTCTCATCTCTTCCTCTCTCTTTCTTCTAAACTATCTCTCCCCAGTCTCACTTTCTGTGTCCTTCTCTGATCTCTATCTCTTCTAATCTCTCACTCATTCTCTCCTTCTGTCTCTCTCTCTCTAATCTTTCTGTTTCCGTCTAAATTTTTCGTTGTTAGACTCACAGGGTTTCCTCCATAAGTCTCTATCTTATTTGCTCTTTTTCTTTCTCTCTCTGTCATAGCCTGTTTCCTCTCTTCCTCACACTCAGTCTCTTCCTCTCTCTGATTTCCCTTTTCACTTTCTCCCTTCTTCCCTCTCCCAGTTTCTCTTTTCTCTCTTCTTACATATACTTTTTGGCCTTCTTTTAGAAGCTCTTCTATAGGTCTATCTTTCCAGTTCTCTATCTTTTATAATATCTTGTTAATATCTGGCCAACTGTTAGTTACAAAATGAAGCTTTAACATTCCTCATCCAAAGGGGTCTTCTAATTCTAGACCCACATATTTCCTCATTTGCTCTTTGAGTCTTTTTAGAAATTTTATAGGTCTTTTATCTTTTTCTTGTTGTATATGAAAGCTTTTGTAATGTTTTGAATGTGGGGTACAGATTCTCGAATTCTTTTAATTGTTATTTCTCTAAGGTATTTTCTTTATCCTTCTAATATTTTAACATTAGGTTTAGGGGACTATCAGGGTAATATTATTGTTGCTAGCTTTGTCCTTTTTATCCCCTACTTTACTTGGGGTAAAGTAAGTAAATGACCATCTTGGTGGTTTTGAGGTAAGGTTCAATCTCCCCTATTGGAGATTTCTCACCTTTTGGGGTAAGGCTCAATTTGTCCTACTGGAAATTTCTCACCTTTTGGGGTGAGGCTCAATTTCCCCTACTGGAAACTTCTCACCCTTCCTACCACTGGAAGTTTGTGTGAGGCTCAATCCTCCCTAATGCAGATTTCTCACCTCTTCTCAACCTCCAAGATACCCCAAGCAAGGAATACTTCACCACACCTGCAGCTTTTCTTACCTTAGTCCTGACCACCAAGGAAATACTTTGCCAGCTCCCATGGCATTTCTTACCTTGGTCTGTAAACAGAGTTACCTGATAGCCATGGTATTTGTAGGCCTTTTCCTCCCATGTTGCTGAGAGTCCAGGTTTATTCATCACACAGGGTGGGTCTCGATTCCTTACCCCTGAGGCCGCTGCAATGAGGCAGCAGGGCATGCCTCCTCACCGGAGAGGACCAGAACGCTTCCTGGAGAATGACTTCCCTATACAAGCCACCAAATTGCTAGAAACAAATTTTCAGTGCTGCAAAAGAAATAGCACTAGAACATAAATTTTCTCAGCAAGGCAAATTTACTTCTATAGAAGGGTGCATCTCATGGATGGAGCAATGGTGAGAGCACACCTGAACAAGGTAGAGGAAGGGGTTCTTATCCCTGATGCAGGTAGCCCCTATGGCTGTGTCATTCCCACAAAGTCTAAGCTAATTCCAATTGGCTATTTTAAAGAGAGCAGGGGTATGAGCCAGAGTGGCAGGGTGAGCAGTTTCAGCAGGAAAGACAGTTACAAAACAGGTGACTAAAGGTGACTCAAGTCAGAGCAGGTGGCCATGTGTGACTCAGGATGAAGCAGGTGACCACAGATGACTCAAGACAGAGAAGGTGACCAGGGAAACAGATGTGAACTACTGATTAGAACTGGTGGGAAGGTTGTTTACTAAAACTAGAGGCAAGGAGATAACGAGAATAAAGAAGTTAAACTTTAAAATGGAGAACAAAGAACTGAACATACTGACATACCGATTCTTTGAAGAGAAACTTAGAACTCACTGTATTTAACATGAAAAAGTAGCACATGTTTTTAATTGAAAATGTTATCCTGGGCAACATAGTGAGACCCTGACTCTACAAAAAATTTAAAAATTAGCCAGCCGTGATGTTGCATGCCTGTAATCCCAGATACTCTGGAGGCTGAGGCATGAGAATCTCTTGAACCCAGGAGGTGGAGGCTGCAGTGAGCAGAGACCATGCTGCTGCACTCCAACCTGGGTGATAGAGATAGACCCTGTCTCAGACACACACACACACACACACACACACACACACACACACACACACACAAAATATAAAGAATAAAACAAAAAATTCATTATCCCACCACTCAGAAACAAACATGGGATGTGTAGACCATTCCCAGCCTTCTCTGCCAATGCCACCTGCTCAGGATACTCCTCTCTCACCTGCTTTGCGACACTCCTTCTGCCTTGCCTCTCTCACTTCCTCACTCTGACTAATATGTGCACCCCATCCTTCTGCTTAACACTCACTGCTATTTCACAGCAGTTGTCACTGCCTCCACTGCCAGTCTATGAGCACCATGTGGGCAGAGAACTTGTCCTATCAACCCCTCCTACCAGGAGCAGCAGTCCAAGGATGTCAACCCAATGCATGGCTGCCAAGAAAGGGGTGAGTCACACAGACCCTAGATGGAACAGTGCTTTACTGACAGAGAAGAGACAGAGCAAGATCAGCTTCAATAGTGAATGTCAGTCCCCCATTGCCGACAGGTCTTGCCTCACGGCCAATGCAGAGAGCTGGTCTGCACACCCTCCTCTTATAGTGCAAGCAAAGAACCCCATTCCCTTCCCTCCAGAAACAGATAGACCAGTGGGGTGAGCTAGGTGCTACATAATGCATATGCTCAAGCAGAATGAAGAAGTACACATCAAGCCTAGAACAGAAAAAGATATTCCCAAACAAAGAGATATACCCAGCACAGTCTGTGAGGGCTCCTTATCTCTTTGCAAGTACATGTTGCAGGCCCAAGGCCACTCTTATATGAAATCATGCAAAGGGGAAGAAGCTGTGTATGACTGCCTTTCCCAACAGCAAACATTATTGTCAGTCTTAGAGAGAAAGCACTCAGTCTTTCACTATTTAAATGTGATGGTAGCTATAGATATTTTATAGATGCACTTTATCAGGTTAAAAATTTGATCTTGTAACTTGTGTCTTGCAACTTTGCTTAATTTGTCTATTAGTTCCAGTAATTTCTTTTTGCAGATTATTTTGGATTTTCTTTATATAGGATTATGTTATCTTAGTCTAGAGATAATTTTTCTTTTCCAGGTTGGATGCCTTTTATTTCTTTTTCTTGTCAATTCTCTGGCTAGAATTTGCAGTAAAATGTTGAATGACAGTGATGACGAGCCAGTCTTGTCGTGGTCCTGATCTTAGGGGAAAATCATTATTTCATGAAAGGGCCATATGTGCAAAGTGACCCCCAAAAGCAGGAGCCAGGAAACCAAAGAGTGAGGTAGGTAAATCCAGTTTGTCCGGAAAAGGTGATTTATTGGGGAACTTAGACAGAAGTATGGTCTTGGGACAGTAGCAAGACAGGTAGATCTTCATATCACTACCCCCAAATCCAGGCATTACATTCGCAGGGAAATGGTATGTGTGTTACAGGAGGAATGTGCAGGACAATTAAAGTATACCCTTATGAGAAAGAAAAAGATGCTACATGCATCATAGTCTATAATTTTTGCCTAAGGCAGGATTTATGGGAACTACATGTTTACCATAACATCAAAGTTGTCTTGGCTTACACAGGAAGAGTAAATAAAGTAGAAATCTTGGAGGCCTTTCCAGAACTGCAGTTTATCAAAAGTCAACAGAGTGGATAAGCATATGAGATGGTGAGGTGTGGTGGCTCACACCTGTAATCTTGGCACTTTGGGAAGCCAAGGTAGGCAGATCACTTGAGGCCAGGAATTCAAGACCAGGCTGGCCAAAATGGCAAAAACCTCTCTTTACTCAAAATGCACTGGGTGCTGTGGCACATCCCTGAAATTCCAGCAATTAGGGTGGCTGAGGCAGGAGAATCACTTGAACCTAGGAGGCAGAGGTTGCGGTGAGCCAAGATCATACCACTGTACTCCACCTGGGCAACAGAGTAAGACTCTGTCTCAAAACAAAACAAAAGAAGAATATGAGATCAAGTGTCTTTAGCCTCCACAAGTATCCAGTCTCACCATTGAGGGTTAAGATTTCAGCGTGTCAATTTTGGGAAGACAGATACATTCAGTTCATAACAATCATGGAGTTTAATGTGTATAATCTTTTTTACTATGCTACTAGATCCAGTTTGCTAGCATTTTATTGGGGATTTTGTGCATCTGTATTCATAAGCAATATTGCTGTGTAGTTTTCTTTTCTTGTGATGTCTTCATCTGCTTTGGTATTAGAACTCATCAAATGAGTTAGGCAATGTTCCCTCCTTTTACAATTTCAGAAAAGTTTGGGAAGAATTAGTGTTAATTCTTCTTTAAAGTTTAGTAACTCACCAGTGGAACCATTTGGTCCTGGACTTTTCTTTGTTGAGAGATTTGTTTTTAATTTTCAACTTGATAAATGTATTTTTTTGTTGTGGTCGTAAAATATGCACAACATAAAATTTACTACTTTACCCACTTTTATATGTACACTTCCCTGGCATGAAGTACACTGACATAATTCTCCAAGCATCACCATTCATTTTTCCAAACTGAAACCCCTCATTCCTCTCTCCCACAGCCTCTGCCAACTACCTGGGAAACTAGGCTACTCACTCAATCTCTTTACTTATAGATATGCTTAGGAATTTTTAATTTCTTCTTGAGTCAGTTTTGATCATTTTTGTGTTTCTAAGAATTTGTCCATTTAATCTAGGTTATCTAATTTGTTGATATGGAATTCCTAGAATTCTCTCCGAAACGTTTTATTTCTTTAAGATTGGAGATAAGGCCCCCACTTTTAGTTCTGATTTTAATTATTTGCATCTTTTCTCTCTCTACTTTTCTTCTTCTTCTCCTCCCCCTCCTCCTTCTTTCTCGCTTTTCTTTCCTCCCTCCCTCACTCTCTTTTTCTGTCAGAGTAGCTACAAGTTTGTCAATTCTCTTGATCTTTTCTAAGAACCAACTCTTGTTGATTTTCTCTATTATTTTCTCATTCTCTATTTTATTTATCTCCATTCTAATCTTTATCCTGTCCTCCCTTCTGCTAACTTCAAGTTTAGTTTGCTTTTCTTTGCCTAGTTCCTAAGTATAAAATTAGATTATTGATTTGAGATCTTCTTTTTAAATGTAGGCCTCTATTGCTATACATTTCTCTCCAATCACTGTTTTGGCTGCATACAATAAAAGCTAGCATGTTGTGTTTTCATTTTAATTTGTCTCAAAGAATTTTCTAATTCCATTTGTGACTTCTTGACCCATTGGTTTATTTTTAAAGGATGTGTTGTTTTATTTTAAAATATTTGTGAATTTTCTAGTTTCCATCTATTACTGATTTATAGTTTCTTTCTATTTTTGCTGGAGAAGATATTTTGTATGATTTCAATATTTTGTAATTGATTGATAATTTTTTGTGGGATAATATATGGTGTATCTTGGAGAATGTTCTGTGTGTACTTGAGAGAAATATATATTCTACTGCTGGTGGGTGTAGTGTTTTATTAATATGTATGTTAAGTCTGTAAGGGTAGCCGAGAGAAAGGATAATAGACCCAATGTCAGGCTATAAAGTTTTATTAACCTGCCTGGCTGCCCTGTAACAATCAGAGGAGGCAGCTCTGAGCTTACAAAACCAGTGGTTTATACGGGGTGAGTTGGGGGGCGGGCATAAGGGGTCTTAAGACTGAGGTGATCTATCCACTGATAAGAGGCACAGAGATTGTTTGTTAACTTGTAACAGACCTACAGTATATCATCCTGTGACTTTTGTGGCGGCAGTCTCTTAAGAAAAAGACAGAAACCAGGATTTTTTACAGATATATATCAAACAGGAATTTACAAGTATGGATAACCAACATATGCTTTCCGTGTCCTCTCTCGAGCTGCCTGGATGGCTGTAATTAGGCTTTGCTTAATTGCCACGCATCTGGAATTCTTGGTGTGGTGCCTAGGTAGGGGTTTAGGAATGCAGCTGCAGAGCAATCAGAGGGTGATGGGGTCAGCCTGCACAGAGCGGGGTTTCTGACACAGCACAACTATTCCCTAACAAGATCTACTTGGCTTATAGTATAGTTTCAGTTCTCCATTTTCTACTGATCTTAGTTTTGGTTGTTCTGTTGTAACCGAGCAAGTGCGAAATCACCACTGAAACAAAGACTTGGCCAAATTACAGGGTCTTTATTGCTGGTGGCCACAGAGGCCTCACGTCTCTCTAACCTGTGGCCCTGAAAGGAGGGTTTCAAGACCTTTTATGCCCAGAAACCACCTCCTGGGCGGGGGTCAGGGCAAGGGGCTTTGGACATTCCAAGGGCCAGGGGACTTTGGACATTCCAAGGGCCAGGGAACTTCAGACATTCCGATTGTTACTTAAGTGGTTCACAGAAGTCAAGATAAGTGTTAGTTTACACATTGTCTGGGTAGGGTGGAAAATTATAGACCTTAGTTACTTATTACAAGTCTTAGTTTTTCTTAAAATGGCGCAGGGGCCAAAATGGCATTGGTTTGGACTGCTTGCCTGTCACATTAGGGTTACAGAGAGCAGTTTCAATGGAAAGC
>CAUYLG010025175.1:0-23284 GCA_963573385.1 Cacajao melanocephalus | reverse complement strand
AAAAAAAAAAAACAAAAATAAATTAGAATTTAAAAACTACAATATTGACACATTTAAAATTTCTTAAATGTCTTAGATCCTATTTTTTAGGGAGAAATTTGTTATTCATCACATTGGTGATTTGGCAAAGTAAAAACTTTATTGTGACCTTCAGTCAATTTTACGCCGTAAAATTACCTCTAACTTTCTTTGCAGTATTTCAAAATAACAATGTGTTTATATTTTATTACTGTTTTCCCTTCTGCCTTCACATCTGTTTTATAATTATGCAATTGATAGAATGATACCTTTGAAGGCTTGTTTTTGGACTAATCCTTTGCATGTATCATCCTTGATTTTCTCAGTACAGGAAGGAGAGTGATTTCAGCATAAGCTGGGATTTGTATGGTTCAAGGTTTTTAGTATTTTTAAGGCTTTTTCATCATAGTTTTTAATTCTAGTCGCCACACATTTCTACCCCTAGCATTCTGTAACCAAGGAAACGCCCTACTTTTAGCATGGCATAGTGCAAGTGTACCTTTTAAAGAAATATTCCAGGTTGAATGCTCTGTGTAGTCTAAGATAATATTTAAAAGAAGATCAATGATTCTAGTGATTCAAAAAAGCTAAATTTTAAGAAATTAAAATTGCCTGAAAGTCTTAAGTATTTATTTTTAAAGTCTTTATTTTTCCTCAGTAAGCTGAAGCTGCAGTTGCCATGTATGGATGCATATATGGCTTAGGGAAACCAATGACTAAAATAAAATCCAACTAAAAAATAAAATTTAAATTTAAAAGTGTCTGGCCAGGTACAGTGGCTCATGCCTGTAATCTTAGCACTTTGGGAGGTGAAGGCAGGAAGATTGCTTGAGGCCAGGAGTTCAAGACCAGACTAGGCAACATAGCAAGACCCTCTCTCTACAAGAAAGTTTAAAAATTAGCCAGACATAATGGCGTGCACTTTTAGTACCAGCTACTCAGAAGGCTGAGATAGGATTGCTTGAGCCCAGGAGTTCAAGACTCCAGTGAGCTATGATCACACCACTGCACTCCAGCCTCGGCAATAGAGTGACACCCTATCTCTTAAACAAACAAAAAAATCTCTGTTGCAAATGTATTTTTAAGGTCAGTTGATTGGCATTTATCTTAAGGAGTATCAAGTACATTCAAAGCATTTAGATAGGCCAGTTTACATGAAAATACAAAGATGACTATGATATATCTGCTCAGGAGATATATGGAGACAGATATGGATGCAGATAAAAGGTCTTCAATGAAATAAATGTAATAATGAAAGAATACTTAAAGATGTTAGAAGTATAATAAAAAGTTTTGATCTG
Organism: Cacajao melanocephalus; assembly: GCA_963573385.1. Classification (NCBI taxonomy): domain Eukaryota; kingdom Metazoa; phylum Chordata; class Mammalia; order Primates; family Pitheciidae; genus Cacajao; species Cacajao melanocephalus. Next base: position 21,965 of record CAUYLG010025175.1, on the reverse strand, counting down.
GGAGTGGAGTTTCCTATGAAGATCAGTTTTAAAAATATAATTGGGATGTAAATTCTGTCTCTAAAATACCTTATTTTATGGTTAGCCATCAGAGAGCTTCAAAGTTATTTTTTTCTTTAACTTTTATTATGAACATTTTGAGACATATTCAGAAACAGCATTTAGTAAACCACCATGCACTTAGCACCCAAGAAAGCTTTAAATTAATGAAAACCTGAAGCCCTTTTTAGAGGCAGAGGTTACAGTGAGCTGAGATTGCACCACTGCATTGCAGCCTGAGACAGAGCGAGACTCCATCTCAAAAGAAAAACAAAACAAAACAAAACATGACTTTCTTTTTTTTTTATAAACGGGGCCACTCTATTGCCCAGGCTGGAGTGCAGTGGTACAATCATAGCTTACTGTAACCTTGGAATTCCTGGCCTCAAGGAATCCTCCTGCCTTGGCCTCCAAAAGCACTGGGATTGCAAGCATGAGCCATCATGCCCAGCCCTGTTTTATAGTACCTTATAGCTTGCCCTTTAAACATGAGCATAATATCTAGAGTAATAGTGGAGTGATATTAGTTGCCTTCAGAGTTGAGTATCAATTTGCTTAGATGCTGAAAGACATTGTGAAAAATGCAATATAATTTCAAATGGAAAACTGAAATAAAGCTTTTTGTATATGTAATCTGAACTGTCAAGATAGTTTACTTTGAAGGTTTGAGTATCTAAAGTGTATTATCTAAATCATGCATTTTCTTAGTTTCTTATTCTTTATAATGGATTGCTTATACGAGAGCTCCTGTTTATCTCAAAGTTTGGTTATTTTGTTCACATTGTTCTTTAGATGCCATTAAACTACAGCTGGTTGAAGCAGGCCTAGTAGAGTGTCTACTAGAGATTGTTCAGCAAAAAGTGGATAGTGACAAAGAAGATGACATTACTGAGCTCAAAACTGGTTCAGATCTCATGGTTTTATTACTACTTGGAGGTGAGTTGTAATTTATGCCAGCCAGAGAATGTGGTTGTCAGATTTTTTAAAATTTATTATCTCTTCTGTAAATATTACCCTTGGCATTTTCTCATTTTTCTATCTCACATGCTGTTGAGGTGATTTTGACATTTTAAACACGTCATTGATAGAACCAGATATAATGAACCCGAAAAAGAAGTGTCTTCACTATCTTCCAGTACTTGAAGAGCTGTCACATAGAAGAGACAGCTTTGGCACCAAGGGACTAAAGAAAAGCTAGATGGCTCCCTGGGACTTGGACTAGAAAGAGGCTAAACTCTATTGTCTAGTATCTATTAAAAGATTATTATAAAAAGAATCATTACTTTTCCCATTATGAATGTAATACTTTCTTAGGTGTGTAGTTTCCCCATTGGGTATTCACCAAGAATATGAATTTGTTACTCCTAGTTGTTTTTCTCTTGCCTAACTATTCGTTTCATTTACCTCCAGATGAATCCATGCAGAAGTTATTTGAAGGAGGAAAAGGCAGTGTATTTCAAAGAGTGCTTTCTTGGATTCCATCAAATAACCACCAGCTACAGCTTGCTGGAGCACTGGCAATTGCAAATTTTGCCAGAAATGGTGAGCATATTAGTTCCTCCTTTGTTAGTCAAATATTTCATATTTGTTTATTTTTGCTTTGCCATCACATATACTAAAACTGGAACAATTTAGAAGTTTAAATATGTGTGTATGCTGCTAACTTTTCAGAAATCTGAAATACTTACAGTGATATTCCTAACAAATTAATGTATTTTATGCAATTCAACTAAATTCTAAGAGTTTAAAGGTCATTAAGTACTTCTTTTGAATACTTTGTACTTCAGAGCTCCATTCTAGTATACATCTGCTCTGTTTTGCCTAGTGATTTTATTTTGGATCTAATTATCTGAGTACTCATTCTAGAATTATTGTGCCTCAACTTACACTTTTAAGCTCATAAAACTTAAGTATAAATAATCCTCTCACTTCATGTAGAATATTTAATTTAGTTTAATAATATTTCAGGGGGCACCAGACTTCTGTGTTTATGAAATCTGGCACTCCTAAAAAACTCAAATACAGTCTAGAAACTCAGTCTCTGTTGCCCAGGAAATATACTATGTCTAGGAAATATTGGTTATTTTTCTTTCTAGTTTAATTGTCTTTCAATAGAAACTGTTGGTATATATCATAATGGCTGACTTCATTTTTACTCCTTTTTGGGAGTGACTCCCTAATAATGGAGTAAGAGTGGCATAATATGGATAATTATTGAAACTAGATATGGGATAAATTTATAATTGCTCATTATAATATATTCATTATAATATTCTGTGTACTTTTTAAATGTTTGAAAAAGAAATTAGGTATCAGCCATGATAACAAAAGATAGAGTACTGTCACTGTAGCATTGGCAGAACACAAGCATACATCACAATAAATGAAAAATATTGGACATTCTGACCATATGTTTCTACTTCTGATATATTATCTCTAAGGATTTTTCTGGTAACTTTTCTGATTTTTAAAATTTTATCTAGTTTAAGAATTTTTATAATACTTGTCACTCAGAAAACAGAAAAACCTATAAATATGATGGGAGAAAGATTTGGAATTCATTTTATTGTATAGCTCCATTTTCCCGATATAGATAATAGGCAGATATGAGTAGTGTAAAATATTTATAGAAATTTTAAAGAAGAAAAAATGTTTTTTTTCTTTTTCAGATGGAAATTGTATTCATATGGTAGACAATGGGATTGTAGAAAAACTTATGGATTTACTGGACAGACATGTAGAAGATGGAAATGTAACAGTACAACATGCAGCTCTGAGTGCCCTCAGAAACCTGGCCATTCCAGGTAAGACTTAAGAATAGAAGGCAGCTGTGTAAAAAGTAAAATCCATCATTTGGGGAAGCCATTTAGTCTATGTGATTTGTGAACCTGCTCTGATGAAGAAAATTTAAATAGTCTTCACATTTTTTCATACTAATTGGAGATCATATGTTAAATAAGTTTTGTGAGATGGTACAAGAATAATCATTGCCTTCATTCAGACATCCTATTACCTTTTGTGGACTCTTAGATTTTCATCATGTTGTATAGTTAAGCTTTCTTAAGTTTGGTTTTTTTGTTGTTGTTTTGAGATGGGGTCTCACTCTGTCACCCAGGCTAGAATTCAGTGATGCAATCTTTGCTCACCACAGCCTCTACCTTCTGGGCTCAGGTTGTCCTCCCACCTCAGCCTTCTGCGTAGCAGGGACTACAGGAATGTGCCAGCATGTCCAGCTAACTTTTTTTTTTTTTGAGACAGTCTCACTCTGTTGCCAGGCTGGAGTGCAGTGGTGTGATCTCAGCTCACTGCAACCTCCGCCTCCCAGGTTCAAGTGATTCTCCTGCCTCAGCCTCCCGAGTAGCTGGGACTACAGGTGCATGCCACCAGGCCCAGCTAATTTTTGTATTTTTAGTAGAGACAAGGTTTCACTATGTTAGCCAGGCTGGTCTCAATCTCCTGACCTCGTGATCCACCCGCCTTGGCCTCCCAAAGCGCTAGGATTGCAAGCATGAGCCACCACGCCCAGCCTGATTTTTTATTTTTTGTAGAAACCTGATCTCACTATGTTGCCCTGGCTAGTCTTGAACTCCCGGGCTCAAGCAGTCTGCTCACCTTGGCCTCCCAAAGTGCTAGGATCACAGGTGAGAGCCACTGCACCAGGCCATAAGCATCTTTAGTGAAGAATGACTTTCAGTTGTTATTATTTTCCTGTAAGCAGACAGTTTTTAAAAAATAGCCTTAATGTGTCTTTGGAAGTTATGAAATCACATTATTTTGGAAAATAATACAAAAGATATTTAAAACTGTTGTTTTATTCTACTTTCTAAAAGTAAATTTCTGGTTAGATGAAATAGTATAATTATATGATGATCCAATCCAGTTGAATTCAACTTGGTTTACATAGGACAGTAACATTTATTAATGTCTGTAACATTTATATTAATACAGTTGGATCAAAAACAGAATTGTGTTTTTTGTTATAAGAGGGTAACATTTTCAGATTTTCTTTACGAACTATGTAAGTAACTGTTTCGAATTGGGTTTAAAAAGCCAGAAAGTATATTGTCTGTTATGCAATTATACACAAATAGGATAGGGACACACAAACCCTAGATTCTATTCTTAAAATTGACAGAAAAGTAACAGGATTGTTTCTAAATGGAAAAATATAACATGGATCTTAAAGACACACAATAAATGTGTATTGAATTGAATGTTTATCAACAGGAATGCTAATACCATTTTTAACCGTAGTCTTTCTTTTTCTCCAGTTATAAATAAAGCAAAGATGTTATCAGCTGGGGTCACAGAGACAGTTTTGAAATTTCTTAAATCTGAAATGCCCCCTGTTCAGTTCAAACTTCTGGGAACATTAAGAATGTTAATAGATGCTCAAGGTAAAAGAAATGTTTTCCCCAACTTGTATTTTTGATATAATAGTCTTAATGTGCCTCTGGTAGAAAAATGACTCGTTTTAGCTTTCAGGATTATGTAATCACAAAAATAAACAGCAAATAAAAGATTATAAAATTGGTTTTGGAACTCCATTTATTAATTTGTGTGCTTGTTGTAATTGACTATTTATTTTTGAGACAGAGGAGTCTTGCTTTGTCACCTAGGCCTGTGTGCAGTGGCACAATCTCAGCTCACTGCAACCTCTACCTCAGTAGCCAGGATTACAGGCATGCTCCACAACTCCTGGCTAATTTTTTTTTTTTTTTTGGAATTTCAATAGAGATGGGGTTTCACCATGTTACCTGGGCTGGTCTTGAACTCTTGGCCTCAAGTGATCCACCCACTTCAGCCTCCCAAAGTGCTGGGATTACAGGCATGAGCCACCACGCCCAGCCTATAATTGACTTTAAATAGAAATTATACCATATCTCTACTTGTTAGTACTTATAATCCTGGTTTTAGGTTGCTTTATTATCAGTTTCTGGTGGGGTGGGGAGGTTGTGTGCTTTGGCATTGTATACCCATTTTTACCTTGGCTTTGAAATCATATTTCATTATTGTGACAGTCAAAACTTTTAAAAATCTGTCTTGCAGACAGGAAGAACATTTTTCTATTCGCAGAAACAGCAGTCAAAACCACTGCTAGGAATGAATTATGTTTATTTACTTATTTCTAAGTTCTAAACCTCTTTCTATATTGATTGCATAGACTCCTTCTAAGAACCCTGCACTATAGTCTGCGAGAGCACTGACAGATTAGTAGGCTTAACCAAAAGAATATGAAGTCATTTGTTTTTGTGTTTTGTATCAAATTTCACAGTGTTACAAAAAAGCCAAGTAGCCCATCACATAAGGAGTATTTGCAGTTCTGGCTTTAATGAAGTTGTTGTGCTGTGTTTTTTTAGACATATTTCTCCTTCACACTCTTAAATCTTTCTGAATTATTTCAGCTGATTGTTAGTGATTCATTCCTTGGTTTGCCTTCTTCCTATAGCAGAAGCTGCTGAACAACTGGGAAAGAATGTTATGTTAGTGGAGCGTTTGGTGGAATGGTGTGAAGCCAAAGATCATGCTGGTGTGATGGGGGAGTCAAACAGACTGCTGTCTGCCCTTATACGACACAGTAAATCAAAAGTAAGTTCCAGAGGAAACTCTGCACTAGAAAACTTTAGAGCGTCTTTTTTTTAGAAACCCAGCGTTGTAGGTCCTAACAACTGGGATAATATTTACCTGAAAGCTTGTGAAAATTCAGGGAGATCATGTATATAATGTGCTCAGCTGGTACATGGGACATAGGAAACACTAAATGGAGGTTGCTGTTGCTGCTGCTATTGTTATTACTTTTACCACTACCATTACCAGCATCAGCGTCAAACATTTCTTTGTGCCAGGCATTGACCATGCAGGCTACTGATACTTAGAAATTAAATGATATCTAGATAGTATATGATGCCCAGAACTCAGAAAGTTAGAAAAAAATACATTCTTATGGCTGTGCAGCTGTCTGGCACATGGTAGATAACCAATGAATGAACAAATGAACTATTTTAAAGATCACAATAGTGAGTACCCAGCAGTTCAGCAGTTGATTTAGTATCTAGATTATATGCTTTAAAATTTTTTTTAATACTAGTTTGTATTTTTTTGAGACAGAGTCTTGCTCTGTCACCTAGGCTGGAGTGCAATAATGCAATCTCAGGTCACTGCAACCTCCGCCTTCCAGGTTCAAGCAATTCTCCTACCTCAGCCTCCCAAGCAGCTGGTATTACAGGCGCATGCCACCCACACTTGGCTAATTTTTGTATTTTTAGTAGTGACAGGGTTTCACGATGTTGGCCAGGCTGGCCACAAACTCCTGACCTCATGATCCGCCCACCTCGGGTTTACATCCGTGAGCCACCACACCCAGCCTTTAATACTGTTTTCTAAGGTGACTCTTTCTATCATTTCTCTTTTACACTTCAGTAGTGATTATATATGAAGAGAAAGTTTAGAACTTAAATCCACCAGCTGTTTTCATTTATTTTTAGAACAGATAAGATGCCAAGAGAAAAAGCATAAAAGTAAAGCTGTTCTTGACTTGCATAAATCTCTTTCATATAAATAATTGGCTTCGCCATAATAGCTATCCCAGCTGGTTAGCCTCAGGAGTGTTCTTCCCCATCAGATACTAAATCTTGAGAACTTTCCCTGGGGAAAAGCAGCTGTTAACTAGGACCTTCCTATTACCTGTCTCACCCAGACTACCCTAAAAGCTCATACATTTTCACCTTTTACCCCTTCTCCATCATAACTGCTCTCTCAGGCCCATTTTTTTGTTTAACAGTTAATATTTGAGTTATTGCAGTATAAATACTACAAGATAGTGTTTCTGTAAAGGAATTAACTGTCTATTGAGGGGACTGACAAAAACAGCTAAAGTACAGCATTAAAGCTACATATGCTATTCGGTTGTAACAGAGGAAAGAAAGACTAACACGCTGGGTGGTCTGGGGATGGTATCATAGAAGGAGTGCTATTTTAGAGGTTAACTAGAAATCTCTCAGGAGGAGAAGGGAAGGAGAATGGAGGAAAGGGCCTTTTCAGGCAAAGCCAACAGGATGTACAAAAGCACAGAGATGTAAAACAGCATAATTTTAGAAGGAAACTGCAAATAAAGCAGTATTGCTGGAACATAGAGTGTAGAGAGAGACAGTGGCCAGAGAGGTTGAAAACTGAATTGAGTAAATTGTATGCCAAGTTAAGATGTATGAATTTGATTCTTTACAGAATTTGGGAGCACTTAAAGTGTTTTAAGCAGCAAGGTGCCATTATTTGGTTTTCATTTAGAAGGATTTATCTAGGGTGTAATGGGGGTAGAAAGAACAGTTATTGCAAAAATAAACATGAGAGATGGTAAAGGACTGAATTAAGGTTTTGAGTTGAGCAATTTGAAACTGCTGATATTCAGCCATTTTTGACACAAATTTCATATGGTTTATTCAACTAGTAGCGTGAGGATGGAAAAGAAGAGACAGACTTGAAAGATATAGGTGGTAGAATTGATAGATTCAACAGTAGAATTAAAGGAAGAGGTGGTTTTAAAGAAAATTCCAAGTTTGGGGCTTACCACCAGATTGGGTTATCATGCCATTCATCAAAATAAAACATGATAGGAAGAGGTGCAGCTAACACTCCCTAAACTTGCCCACTCTCCCATGTTCTTTGGAGTCATTAGCCTTAATCTTTTTGCTCTACTCCAAGAAAATCTCCAGTGGTTTTCAGGGATATACAATCATTTGGATTTTCCTGGGCCACATTGGAAAAAGAATTGTCTTGGGCCACACATAAAATACACTGACAATAACCGATGAGCTTAAAAAAGTCTCAAACACCTGAGGCATTTGAAGAAGAACGGAAATCTAAAAGTTTAGAAAACAGACTGGGTGCAGTAGCTCTTGCCTATAATCCCAGCACTTTGGGAGGCCAAGGCAGGTGGATCACTTGTAATCAGGAGTTCCAGACCAGCCTGGCCAACATGGTGAAACCCCATCTCTACTAAAAATACAAACGTTAGCCAACCATGGTGGCATGTGCTTATAACCCCAGTTACTAGGGAGGCTGAGGCAGGAGACTCGCTTGAACCCAGAAGGCAAAGGTTGCAGTGAGCTGAGATTGCACCCCTGCACTCCAGCCTGGGCGACAGAGCAAGACTCCCAAGACTCCATCTCCAACAACAACAACAAAATTTTGGAAAACGTATTTGGGGGAGTAATCAAGGAAAACTTCCCTGGCCTTGCTAGAGACCTAGACATCCAAATACAAGAAGCTCAAAGAACACCTGGGAAACGCATTGCAAAAAAAGTCATCGCCTAGGCATATTGTCGTCAGGTTATCTAAAGTTAAGACTAAGGAAAGAATCTTGAGAGCTGTGAGGCAAAAGCACAAGGTAAACTATAAAGGAAAACATATCAACTTAATAGCAGATTTCTCAGCAGAACCCCTACAACCTAGAAAGGATTGAGGCCTTATCTTCAATCTCCTTAAGAAAACAATTTATCAGCCAAGAAATTTGTATCCAGTGAAACTGAGCTTCATAATTGAAGGAAAGATACAGTCTTTTTCAGAGAAATGTTGACAGAATTCGCCGCTACCAAGCCAGCATTATAAGAACTGCTAAAAGGAGCCCTAAATCTTGAAACAAATCCCAGAAACACACCAAAACAGAAGGTCTTTAAAACATAAATCTCTCAGGACCTACAAAACAAAAATACAATTAAAAAAAAAAAAAAGGTATATAGGCAACAGATACCATGATGAATGGAATGGTACCTCACATCTCAATACTAGTGTTGAATGTAAATGGCCTAAATGCTCCACTGAAAGAAACAGAATTGCAGGATAGATAAGAATTCACCATCTGCTGCCTTTAAGAGACTCACTCAACACATAAGGACTCACATAAATTTAAGGTAGAGGGGTGGAAAAAGACATTCCATGCAAATGGACACCAAAAGTGAGCAGGAGTACTATTCTTGTGTCAGACAAAACAAAATTTAAAGCAGCAGTGGTTCAAAAAGACAAAGAAGGACATTATATAATGATAAAAGGCCTCATTCAACAGGAAAATATCACAATCCTAAATATATATGCACCAAACACTGGAGCTCCCAAATTAGACCTAAGAAATGAGATAGACAGCAACACAATAATAGCGGGGAACTTCAACACTCCACTGACAGCATTAAACAGGTTATCAAGACAGAAAGTCAACAAAGAAACAATGGATTTAAACTATACCCTGAAACAAAAGGACTCGAGATATTTACAGAACATTCTACCCAACCACCACAGAATATACATTCTATTCATTAGCAAATGGAACTTTCTCCAAGATAGACCATATAATAGGCCACAAAACAAGCCTCGATAAATTTATGAAAATTGAAATTTTATCAAATACTCAGACCACAATGTAATAAAACTGGAAGTCAACTCCAAAAGGAACCTTAAAAACCATGCAAATACATGGACATTAAATAACCTGCTCCTGAATGATCATTGGGTCAACAATGAAGATGGAAATTTAAAAATTCTTCAAACTGAATACTAAAGGATACAACCTATCAAAACCTCTGGGATACACCAAAGGCATTGCTAAGAGGAGTTTATAGCCTGAAATGCCTACATCAAAAAGTCAGAAAGCTCACAAATAAACAATCTAAGGTCACACCTCAAGGAACTAGAGAAACAAGAACAAATCAAACCCATACCCAGCAGAAGAAAGGAAATAACCAAGATCAGAGCAAAACTAAGTAAAATTGAAACAAAAAAGACAATACAAAAGATAAATGAAGCAAAAAGCTGATTCTTTGAAAAGATAAATAAGATTGATAGACCATAACCAAGAAAAGAAGAGAGAAAATTCAAATAAGCTCAATTAGAAAAGAAATGGGGGATATAACAACTAACATCACAGAAACACAAAAGATCATTTCAAGTCTGCTATGAACACTTTTACACGCAAAAGCTAGAAAACCTAGAGGAGATGTATAAATTCCTGGAGAGATACAACCTTGCTAGCTTAAATCAGGAAGAATTAGATACCCTGAACAGACCAGTAACATTACTAGCAGCAAGACTGAAATGGTAATTTAAAAATTACCAACAAAAAAGAAGTCCAGGACCAGATGATTCACAGCTGAATTCTACCAGACATTCAAAGAAGAATTGGTACCAGTCCTATTGACACTATTGCAAAAGATAAAGAGGGAATTATCCCCAAATCATTCTATGAAGCCAGTAGCACCCTAATACCAAAACCAGGAAAGGACATAACAAAAAAAGAAAACAATATCCTTGATGAACATAAATGCAAAACTCCTTAACAGAATACTAGCTAACCAAATCCAACAACGTATCAAAAAGATAACTCACCATGATCAAGTGGGTTTCATACCAGGGATGCAGGGATGGTTTAACATGCGCAAGTCAATAAATGTGATACATCACCTAAACGGAATTATCAAAAAACAAAAATCACACAGTCACCTCAATAGACACAGAAAAAGCATTCCACAAAGTCCAGCATCTCTTTATAATTAAAACTCAGCAAAATCAGCATCCAAGGGACATACCTCAATGTAATAAGAGCCATCTGTTACAGACTCACAGCCAACATAATACTGAATGGGAAACAGTTGAAAGCATTCCCTCTGAGAACTGGAACAAGGTAAGAATGCCCACTCTCACCACTTCTATTTGACATAGTACTGGAAGTGCTAACCAGAGAAATCAGACAAGAGAAAGAAATAAAGGTCATCCAAATCAGTAAAGAGGAAGTCAGACTGTCGCTATTTGCTGATGATATGATTGTATACCTAGAAAACCCTAAAGACTCTTCCAAAAAGCTCCCAGAACTGATAAAATTCAGCAAAGTTTCCAGATACAAAATTAATGTACATAAATCAGTAGCTCTCCTATACACCTAGAGCAACTAAGCTGAGAATCAAATCAAGAACTCATCCCATTTACAATAGCTGCAAATAAATAAATAAATAAATAAAATACTTAGGAATATCCCTAACCATGGAGATGTAGTTTTACAAGGAAAACTGCAAAACACTGCTGAAAGAAATCATAGATGACACAAACAAATGAAAACACATCCCATTCTCATGGATGGGTAGAATCAATACTGTGAAAATGAGCATACTGCCAAAAGCAATCTACAAATTCAATATAATTCCCATTAAAATAATACTATCATTCTTCATATAACTAGAAATAACAGTTCTAAAATTCATATGGAACCAAAAAAGAGCTCACATAGCCAAGGCAAGACTAAACAAAAAGAACAAATCTGGAGGCATCACATTAACTGATTTCAAACTATACTATAAGGCCGTAGTCGCCAAAACAGCATGGTAGTGGTATAAAACTAGACACATAGACTAGTCAAACCGAATAAAGAACTGAGTAGTAAACCCATATACTTACAGCCGACTGATCTTTGACAAAGCAAACAAAAACATAAAGTGAGGAAAGGACACCCTATTCAACAAAGGTGCTATGATAATTGGCATTGAAGAATAAAACTCTAGCCTCATTTCTCAACTTACACAAAAAAAATCAACTCAAGATAGATCAAGGACTTAAATCTAAGACCTGAAACTAAAAATTCTAGAAGATAACATCAGGAAAAAAAACCCTTCTAGACATTTGCTTAGGCAAGGGTTTCATGACCAAGAACCCAAAGCAAATGCAATAAAAACAAAGATAAATAGCTGGGACTTAATTAAACTAAAGAGCTTTTGCATGGCAAAAGGAACAGTCAGCAGAGTAAACAGAAAACCAACAGAGTGGAGAAAATCTTCACAATCTATACATCTGACATAGGACTAATATCCAGAATCTACAATAAACTCAAACAAATTAGCAAGACAAAAACTAACAATCCCATCAAGAAGTGGGCTAACGACTTGAATAGACAATTCTCGAATGAAGATATACAAATGGCCAACATATGAAAAAATGTTTAGCCTCACTAACAATCAGGGAAATGCAAATCAAAACCATAATGCCATGCCACCTTACTCCTGAAGGAATGGCCATAATCAAAAAATCAAAAAATAATAGATGTTGGCATGGATATAGTAAATAGGGAACACTTCTACACTGCTGATGGGAATGTAAACTAATACAATCACTATGGAAAGCAGCGTGGAGAGTCCTTGAAGAAATAAAAGTAGATTTACCATTAGATCCAGCAATCCCACTACTGGGTATCTACCCAGAGGAAAAGAAGTCATTGTACAAAAAAGATACTTGCACACGTGTTTATAGCAGCACAATTCACAATTACAAAAATGTAGAACCAACCCAATGCCCATCAATCAACAAGTTGAGAAAGAAACTGTTTTATATATATATAACTGTTTTATATATATATAATGTATATATAAATTATATATATAATATATAAGAAACATATATATTATATATAATATATAATATAATATATATATAAAGGAATGCTACTGAGCCATAAAAAGGAATGAATTAATGGCATTCACAGCAACCTGGATGAGATTGGAGACTATTATTCTAAGTGAAGTAACTCAGGAATAGAAAACCAAACATCGTATGTTCTCACTTATAAGTAAGAGCTAAGTTATGGGGATGCAAAGACATAAGAATGACACACAGACTTCGGGGTAAAGGGTGAGAAGGGTGTGAGGGATAAAAGACTACAAATAGGGTGCAGTGTATACTGCTTGGGTGATGGGTCCACCAAAATCTCACAAATCACCACTTAAAGAACTTACGTAATCAAACACCACCTGTTCCCCAATAACCTAAGCAAAAAAATTTTTTAATGACAAAAAAAAAATGTCATAATGTTGTAAGAAAGTTACGAATTTGTGTTGGGCCACATTCAGAACCATCCTGGGCCACAGGTTGGACAAGCTTGGTTTAGAGTTTTGGCAGACCTTAATTGTATTAACTAATTTACAAACATGATCCTGGCATCTGAATTTGGAACTCTCAGATAAATTCTTGTTATATGTAGTAGTAAGGCTAGTGGAAACCTTGATTAATCTAGTATCCTCAGTATCAACTAACAGAATTATATAACCAAACCATTTATGGACACAAAAATATTTCTAAGATGCATCCCAGCTTCTTAGAAACATCTGAATTTAGGAGCCAGAACTATTTAAATGCTAGAATATTAAACAAACGAAGATTTTGAGGCTCTTCTGTGAATTTTATTATAGATTCCCCTTTCCCTTATGTAACCTCCCACTTCTCCCCCATACCCCAAAAGAAGAGTTCAAATACCCATCACCATGCAGGTTCTTTGAAAGATGAGAACTACGGCATAGTACCTTTTTAGGAAAAGGTGGGTGGGGGTATGTGTAGCAGAAAACAACTTGAAATTATATAGGATTGCAACTTTATAGTTATATTACAACTTTAGAATTGTAATTCAATACCTTGACATATCTTTCCTACAATTGAGAGCATACTGCTGCTAAGCAGCAAAGAAGCCTTGATTCTTGCACTTTAATGATCAGAATTATAAAGTGTGTTAATTGCGTGAGTTCCAGGTCAGAGCTGTTAATTTATTTTCAAAGTTAACCAGCATTAAAGTAGATATCATTAGTTTTGAGCAGCAGCTCTTCAAGTTTGTTTCATCAAATTATAATTCCAAGAAATCTTCCACAAAGAAAGAGTTGCATAGATAGATTAGTTATGGAAAAATAAATCCTTTTTTCTTTGCCTTTGAGATTCACAGCACACATTAATACATTCTAAAGAAACCTCTTTAACTTTATTTAAATCCACTGATTCCAAAACTGTTTGACCGTGGATGCTTTTTGCAGGTGGCATCTGTTATTACATTGGACATACTTTGGAAAATGCTGTTCTGGAATAAGTTTTTAAAATAGTTAAACACCAGTTTCAAATTTATTACATTCCTGTGGATCCTTTGCCAGCTGTGTGAATCACAGCTCTCTCCTTGTGTTGTTCTTAAACTTCGAAGATCATACCCTTCCCTGAATTCTGTCTTAGAGTTCAACCCTCCAAAAGTTTGCACTGACTCACAAGGTTTCATGCTGCTTAGTCATCTCAGCCCTTTGCAGTGTATTCCTGTACTAATGCTATTAGGTCAAGTCACACCTTTCTTTGAAAGGGTGCCCTAGTCTAGGACTGCTAACCAACTAGCTAGATCTTCCAATTATAGACATCAAAAACGTAAAGAGAAATATAGGTTGCCTTTATACCAGGAATATAAAAACTCCCTATCAAAGCCAGCACTTTTCTTTACCCTTTAAGAGTAGTGCATTCTTTATCAGTTACTAGGCTAAAAACTTGTTTAAACAAATGTATTTAGTCATTTGCTCACTTACCCAGCAAACATTTATTTAAATCCCATACTGAAAAGGCTTTGATGATACAATTTGAAAAAGAAAATTTTTTATAAGTGGCCCACCAACTCAATGGCTATACCAACCTGCAATCTTATAAATTATCTCAAATCCAAGCCTATCTGAAAATATTCCTTTGTGATCAACATGATAGTTTTCAACAGTCTTAAGCTGGGTTGATTATACTAATCAAGGGCAAATTGACTAAATGCTAAATAGGTGAAATTGTTAGCGTGGATAATTTGCCTTGGTTTTATATATACCAAAATTTAGCTTTCTATATATAACTATAAAGTAAAACATTGTTTCAAACTGTATAAAACATCTCCAGAATTTTTAAGAACAAAGACCCAGTAATCAGCCAAACTGCCTGGGTTTGAGCCATGGTTTTACCACTTACTTATTATCTGAACTTGGGCAACTTTAATGACTTAATCTGAGCTTCAGTTCCTTCATCTGTATGAACTGGAGATGATATCTAATGGGATTTTCTGCAGGATAAAAATTTGCTAACATCTATAAGCTACTCAGTACAATGTCCAGCATATAGTTATTGCTCCATAAAGGGTTGCCGCCAATATTGTTCTGTCACGTGACAAATACAATGTTTTATCTATTTTTTATCCCATATTCTTTCTGTAAGGCAAAGTGATTCCATAGAATAGCTATTCAATAAATATTTGCTGAAGTAGTTGGTGAGAGGGCAGGAATTTTAAAAAGGAAATATTCAGGTGTCTGTTCTGGAAAAGTGAGATGAAAAGAAGCTATGCCTGGGCCAAAGAGAGGGCACTATTCATTTCTGATGTACACATTTCCTTAGTTCATTCCATACTCTTCCTTCTGCTTCACTTATCTTTTAAGGGTGATTAGAAACAGAGGACAAAATGACAGTTTAGGGCTATTCCCTAAATAATTGCATATGTATATTTTCATCTCTTGTCTTCTTTACTCAAGCTCTTTTGTGATTTTTATGCAATTTTTTACTAAGAATTCTGTATCTCTTTCAAGTAAACTTTTGCTGAGTAAACAGTAAATTAGGGAGGTTAGAAAAAACTTTCTAAAACAGATTGATAGGAAAAGATGTATTAGATGCCAGAACACAGTTACCATAAAAACTTAGTTCTTGGACTCTATTGATTTAGCATGTTTGATCACTAAACAAGTTTGGGCTCAAAGCAAAGATATTGTGGAAAAATAGTTTCCTCAAGAAATTGTTATGAAATGGAAGCATAAAGGAAACCGTTTAAAAATATTTCTAACTACAACGTATATCATTGAAGCTGACTCAGAGGTTGCTTTTTAAAATATCCAGACCTTAATTCAAATTATTAAAAATAGTGAAAATAGCAGAGAAAATTACTTTTAAAATATTCTATAATTGAGACCTCCCACTAAATCAGATTTAGTGCAAGAGTTCTAAGACAACAGAACCCTCAGTGGAATGAGGACCAAAATAAGTACTAGAAATAAAGGTGAACATTGTTTTTTTTAATCTACCTATTGCCAGATAGTATTATATGTGTTTTTTGCGTAATAACTTTATAATTATTACAAAAACCTATGAGATATATACTTACATCATTTCAGTGGCATTGATGATATTACTGAGATAAGAGAGCAAATTATTCTTTGCTCAGTCAGTAGGATTTATTGTAGCCAGAGCTTGCTGCCTCCTCTGCCATGGAGAGAAGACAGAGCTCTAAGCACCATGAGAAATGAAGGCAGATGGAGAATTTTAAGTTCTGCTCAGTCCTTTTGCATGTAATTCAGTTTTTAAATTTGTAAGATCAAATCAAGGGGTAAGAAGTACTTAATTTTTTTTTTATAAAAGCTTTACCTGGAACATCTCCAGAACAACTACCTGGCACTATCGTGAAAATTTAAAAATAACTTTTTTTTTTTAACAGGCAGGGTCTCACTCTGTTGTCACCCGGGCTGGAGTGCAGTGGTGTGATTATAGTTCACCTCAGCCTTGAGCTCCCTGGCTGAAGCAGTCTCCCACCTCAGCACCCTGAGTAGCTGGGACTGCAGATCTGTGCCACCATGCTTGGCTAATTTTTTTTATTTTTGTAGAGGTGGGGTCTTGCTATGTTGCCAGGCTGGTCTCAAGCGATCCTCTTTTAACCTTCCAAAGCACTGGGAGTAAGTCCTGAGTCACCGTGCCCAGCCGAGAACTTTTTTAAATTCCAAATTTTATTCTTGTTTGTCAGTCCTAAGGTAGGTCAACATTTGAGGCAATGGTACTTTTACTTACTTGGCTTTGGTAGCTTCTAAGCCTCCTGTTTTTTAATATGAACTACAGTGGTCTTTTCTACTTAGGCAATTTAAGTTGTCATCTTCTGATGAATTTATTTAAAGCTAAAAGCTTTTTCCTTTTGTTCTGTGGAGA
Source organism: Cacajao melanocephalus (assembly GCA_963573385.1). Lineage (NCBI taxonomy): Eukaryota > Metazoa > Chordata > Mammalia > Primates > Pitheciidae > Cacajao > Cacajao melanocephalus. Next base: position 5,168 of record CAUYLG010025175.1, on the reverse strand, counting down.
AAAAAAAAACTGTGATTAAATCAAATGATTCATACAGGACACTGTCGCAAAACCACTCAACAATGAGTTGACTGATTTTAATGCATGTTCTTTATGTTTAAAATTAAAGTTTATAATTCTGTGATATTTATTTATTGTAGGATGTAATTAAAACCATTGTGCAGAGTGGTGGCATCAAGCATCTAGTTACCATGGCAACTAGTGAGCATGTAATAATGCAGAATGAAGCCCTTGTTGCTTTGGCATTAATAGCAGCTTTAGAATTGGGTAAGTACCCCAGTGACAAACTTATTTTCTTCTATTTTTGTCTTGGATGAAAGGAAGCATAGAAATGGAGTTGAAGTCAAACATGACTGAAAGCATTTTGCTAGTGTGTCTGTACCGTTCTCTGAATCTATGGAGAATCATTCTATATAGGTTGTTACAGCTGTCTCCTTTGGTTGTGTTTTTGGTAATATTTTAGGGTAATGCGTTAAGGTTAACTTTTAAATAATGTCTCAAGTTACAGCCACTTAGAGAATAGAGAAAATATTTTCAGCAGGCTTCACAGAGAAACCAAACAATATTTAGAATTCGACAGCACATGAAGAGTCTGCTACTCTCCCAGTGACCCGGACTTTCTCTTCCATCTCTGCTGGTTCTCTCTACTACTGATTCTTGCTGTTCCCCTTCTGCATCTCCATCACTGTGATTTCTGTCGCTTGGTAGTATTGCCTTACTCTTGTGTGTTTTACATTCAGAACTCCCCCAAAGCAGAGGCTAACTAATTCAATTAGTTTCGTTCTAACATAGCATTTCTTTCTTTGTTTTTTTTTTGAGAATAAGTCTTGCTGTTACCCAGGCTGGAGTGCAGTGGCGCAATCTCAGCTCACTGCATCCTCTGCCTCCTGAGTTCAAGCAATTCTTGTGCCTCAGCCTCCCGAGTAGCTCGGATTACAGGCATGCACCACCACACCTGGCTAATTTTTGTATTTTTAGTGGATACAGGGTTTCACCATGTTGTCCATGCTGGTCTTGAACTCCTGACCTCAAGTGATCCATCCAAATTGCTGGGATTACAGATGTGATCCACCATGCCCAACCCTAACATAGCATTTCTAATGAGCAGAATTCTTCATAAGAAGCTAATTCATAGGCATCTAGTTTATGAATAGCATAAACTAGATGGCTTAGGAGCCAACCCAACACAGTCAGGGATAGTATAACAGAGTCACAGGTCCTGTGGTTAAGGCCTAAGGCTGCTTTACACAAAGGAGGACTTTACACTTAGTAAGGATGTCCCATCGAATTCAAAGCCATTTGGGTAAATACTGTTAACTGATAGCCTCTTAATTTCCACTGATGACTTATATCCATAATTCTCACACTGGGGCAAATAGACCCTCCAACTTAATTCCATAAAGAGGAAACACTAATGTGAGAATTTTTTTATGTGCATAGAGTGTGTAATGATCAAGTCAAGGTGTATAGGATATCTGTCTCCTTGAATAATCTATTGTTGACTGGAAGTCTTACTGATAACAATCAATGAACACATATTTTGTATATTATATACTATGTTCTTATAATAAAGCCAGAGAAAAGAAAATGTTATTAAGAAAATCATAGGGAAAAGAAAATATATTTACTATTCAATAAGTAGAAGTAGATTATCAAGAAGGTCTTCATCCTTGTCTTCCCATTGAGTGGGCTGAGGAAGGAGACGAACAGAAGGGGCTAGTCTTGTTCTCTCAGGGATGGCAGAAGAGAAGAAATTCCAAGTATAAGTAGACCCACACAGTTCAAACTTGTATTGTTCAAGGGTCAACTGTATATTTTTTGGTGAAATGCCAATTTTTGTCTTTTACCCATTTTCTTATTTTTTTACTATTGAGTTTTGAGAATGCTTTATATATTCTAAAAGTTTTATATAGTTCTATATTTTACATTTAAGTCTGTGATCCATTTTGAGTTAATACTGGTATAAGGTATGAGGTTTAGGTTAGGGTTCATTTCCTTTGTTCTATGGATGTCTACTCGTACCAGCACCTTTTGTTGAAAAGCTTTCTTCCACTGAATTGATTTTGTACCATCATCAAAGTCAGTTGATCATATATGTGTAAGTCTGTTTCATGGCCTTCTATTCAGTGCCTTTGATATAAGTGTCTGTGTCACCACCAGTAATACCATGCTATCTTTATTACTGGAGTTATAGAATAAGCCTTAATACTGGGTAGAGGAATTCCTCACACTTTATTCTTCTTTATCAAGATTGTTTTAGCTATCTTAGGGCCTGTGGCTTTCATTATAAGTTTTAGTATAAGTTTGTCTATTTTCTACAGAAAATCTTGCTAGGATTTTGATTGAAATTGCATTGAGTCCTTATCTTTCATTTGTGGAAGAAATTATATGATTTATCAGATTTGCTCAAAAATAATTTGAGATGAGAGTAGGTGAATGAGACAGATTGGCCATGATAATTCTTTAAGATGATAAGTATATAATGTATATTATTATACCATCTGTTCTGATTTTGTATATGTTTGACATTTTCCATAATAAAAAGTTTTAACTGTCTCATATTAAAAGAAATGTGTCAGTATTAAATATTAAGCTTAAACACCTGAAATGTCTACTAAAATCTACTTCTATTTACTCTTTCCATGTAGTCTGAATTTAATATTTATCTAGGTCATTATTATTTGTCAGTTCCATTTGGAAAGTTTCATATGATCAGTTTCTGGAAAAGGAAGAACTGTTTACCCTGAGGGTACTGGGTTCACACAGTAGATATAATTTATACATTGTTTTATTTTGTAGGCACTGCTGAGAAAGATCTAGAAAGTGCTAAACTTGTACAGATTTTACACAGACTGCTAGCAGATGAGAGAAGTGCTCCTGAAATCAAATACAATTCCATGGTCCTGATATGTGCTCTTATGGGATCTGGTAAGTATTTCTTCTATCATTTGATGTCCATAAGCATACAGTTCACATTAAATATTAAATATAGAACAATAGTAAATGATGGCTTTGTGTTTTAAAACCAGTAGAAATTAGCTTATGGAGGTTATAAGTTTACTTTTTTCCCATTACTGTAAACACTTACCATTTCTTTATGGTGATAACATTGAAAATCTTCGCTTCCAGTTGTCTTGAAATGTACATTATATTGGTATTTTCTAGCCACACAACTGTATAATAGAATTACTTTTCACTGAAGATATTCCCAAAAGATTCTTACTACAATAGATAGTATCACATAGCGAATATAGACAACATTCAGTATTGCAAAATCAATAAGCCTCATGAACTCTAAAATGTTATTTTATAGTAGGCACAGGTTCTGATTTTGTATGCCATGATATTAACTAAGGAATTTGTTTAGTGGGCCAGGCATGGTGGCTCATGGCGGTAATTCCAGCACTTTGGGAGGCTGAGGTGGGCAAATCGCTTGAGGCCAGGAGTTCGATACCAGCCTGGCCAACATGCTGAAACCCCGTCTCTACCAAAAATACAAAAATTAGCCAAGAGTGGTGGCACACACCTGTATTTTGATTCTGTTGGTACTGGTATTGAATTTCCTATATTCTTGCTGGTTTTCCAGCTAACTGTTCTGTCAGTTGTCAAGAGGAGGAGTGTTGAAGTCTCCTGCTATAATTGTAGATTTACCTATTTCTCCTTTCAGTTCTGCCAATTTTTGCTTAACATAATTTTCAGCTCTGTTGTTAGGTACCTACATTTTGAGGATTGCTGTGCTTTCTTGAGGGATTGACCCTTTTATCATATAATGTCCCTTTCTCTGGTATTTTTCTTTGCTCTCATCAACTTTATCTGACTTTAACATAGCTACTCCTGCTTTTTTTATTACTGTTTTCTTTCATGTCCCACTACAAGAAGCTATCCTGCTTTATTTTGAATAATATTCACATGACCTTTTCCCACTCTTTTAGTTTCAATCTGCTGTATTATTATATTTGAAGTGAGTTTTTTTTTTAATTGCATTTTAGGTTTTGGGGTACATGTGAAGAACATGCAAGATTGTTGCATAGGTACACACGTGGCAGTGTGATTTACTGCCTTCCTCCCCATCACCTATATCTGGCATTTCTCCCCATGCTATCTCTCCCCAACTCCCCACTCCCTGCTGTCCCTCCCCTATTTCCCCCCAACAGATCCCAGTGTGTAGTGCTCCCCTCCCTGTGTCCATGTGTTCTTATTGTTCAACACCCGCCTATAAGTGAGAACATGCAGTGTTTGATTTTGTGTTTTTGTGTCAGTTTGCTGAGAATATTGGTTTCCAGGTTCATCCATGTCCCTACGAAGGACATGAATTCATCGTTTTTGATGGCTGCATAATATTCCATGGTGAATATGTGCCACATTTTCCCTGTCCAGTCTATCATCAATGGGCATTTGGGTTGGTTCCAGGTCTTTGCTATTGTAAACTGTGCTGTAATGAACATTCGTGTGCATGTGTCCTTATAGTAGAACGATTTATAATCCTTTGGCTATATACCCAGTAATGGGATTGCTGGGTCAAATGGAATTTCTATTTCTAGGTCCTTGAGAAATCGCCACACTGTCTTCCACAATGACTGAACTAATTTACATTCCCACTAACAGTGTAAAAGTGTTCCTATTTCTCCACATCCTCTCCAGCATCTATTGTCTCCAGATTTTTTAATGATTGCCATTCTAACTGGCATGAGATGGTATCTCAATGTAGTTTTGATTTGCATTTCTCTAACGACCAGTGATGATGAGCATTTTTTCATATGTTTGCTGCCCTCATGTATGTCTTCTTTTGTAAAGTGTCTGTTCATATCCTTCGCCCACTTTTGAATGGGCTTGTTTGTTTTTTTCTTGTAAATCTGTTTTAGTTCTTTGTAAATTCTGGATATCAGCCCTTTGTCAGATGGGTAAACTGCAAAAATTTTTTCCCATCCTGCTGGTTGCCGATTCACTGTAATGACTGTTTCTTTTGCTGTGCAGAAGCTGTGGAGTTTGATTAGGTCCCATTTGTCTATTTTGGCCCTTGTTGCCAGTGCTTTTGGTGTTTTGGTCACGAAGTCCTTGCCTACGCCTATATCCTGAATAGTTTTGCCTAGATTTTCTTCTAGGATTTTTATGGTGTTAGGTGTTATGTTTAAGTCTTTAATCCATCTGGAGTTAATTTTAGTGTAAGG
>CAUYLG010025173.1:0-22813 GCA_963573385.1 Cacajao melanocephalus | reverse complement strand
AGGTTTTTAATACCCATTTTTAGACTGCATTCTAGCCTGGGCAATAGAACAAGAATCTCGTTCTCTCTCCCTCTTTCTCTTCCTCTTTCTTTCTCTCTTACATTCTTTTTTTTTCTTTCTTTCACTCTGACTTTCTTTCCTCTCTTTTTCTTTCTTTCAAAAAAAAAAAAAAAAAGTATCTCAGCCCTCTGTCAGTTCCCTAAGTCAAGAGAGACTGATACCAGTCTCTTGGGAAGCACTCCAAGTAGCCAGAATTTCAGACACATGTTCCACTCTTGTCCCCCTTATCTGAATGAGATGCCTCAAATTGTATGTCTTCTGATTACGCTGACTCATGCCTGCCACGGCAAGTTGCCCTCTTGATCTTCTGTGTTCTCAACACTTCCTAGGCATTCAAATGTTAATTCGGTCAGTGCTCAGAGTGTGTAACATGTATAACAACCTTCCAATGAGAAAATTATACATTTTCTTTCGTTTTATAGGAAAGATGGAAAATCATGTAGCTACATAAGGCAAGAGCTAGCAGTGGCAAATAAAGGCCACTGAGTTAAAATAAAATTATGCATAGTACAGCAATCCAAAAAGCTTATAGTTTAAGAGGACAATCTTTAAGCAGATTTGTAAGTGCAGCGATTGGTTTACCTTAAAAAAGAAAAACAGTATTAAGCTTTGAACTCCACAAGAAAGTATAGGTCTCTACTTTGGAGAAAAAGACCCATCATAAAGGTTTCAGTCAATTTACAAGTTGAGTAGAGATACAGTCTCTGCTTATAGAAGGCACATTCTTCTTCCTAACCTACCAGCAAATTATGGCTAAAAAGACAATTTAAACAACCAAATCCTATGTTCTATAAAGGAACTCAATTATGACCTGGATAGACAGGAAATGGGTTAATAAGAATCTGCTCAACCTATTTGCAAGAAATAGGCACGTATTGAACTTAAGACTTATTCATAAAATAAGCACTAGAGCATACTATAAGAGTGGATACTTATATTTTGCTTCCTATGTTTCAGGTACTGTTTTTTTAGTGCTTTACATTTATAAACTAAATCTGTTAAAAAAAAAAAAAAAAGAAAAGCTTCTTGAGATAGGAAGTATTATTTATGCCCCATTTCGACGATGAGGAAAAGAATGTCAGAATGGTTTAGTAATATATTTGAAGCCACACAGTTACAAAGCAGCAAGTTCAAACTTTCAAAGCACTGAATCTAACTCTAGTAGCTTTGTTATTATTATTAGCTTAAGTATTTTAAAGTTATTGCAAATGTAATATTTTCTCCATGGATAATTTGGTCTTTATTTTCCAAAATTTAAAACCATTTCAACTTAGACAAAATAACGTAATAACATAAATTAACAATAATTCCATACTATCATCTAGAAGCCAGTTCATTTCTATAGTTATTCCCAATGTATTCTTCACACTAGTAGGTTTTGTTTAATAGAGCATCGTGGGTTGTATCATTTTGTTACAACCTTTACATTTCTTTTAATTTAGAAATGTCGTATAACAACAGCCCTGTTTTAATGTGGACAATCTTGTAGAATGCCCCATACATATTTTTTAATTTCTGTGATAGTTTTTTCCAGGGGTCATTTAGTTTTATTAAGCCTTTACTATTTCTTAGAAACAGGAAATTATATCTAAGTGTTGGTAAGATTCAAATTAAAATTGTTTTGCAACATTAAATAATGAATGATGTATAGTTTATATAGTATAGTTTACATGAGGAGATTCATCCTATCTGGTTGACCTACTATGAATATGACTAAGGCTTAACCAATGATTCCACAGTGGGTTAATATGATCCTTCTTTTGTTTTTATGCTATTCTTCAGATGAATGTCCAGCTCCACATCAGCCATTTTCCTAGTGATTTTCATTCCAATTAGTAAAACATGCATGAATAATTTTTTTTGAGACAGGATCCTGCTTTGTAGTATAGACTGGAGGACAGTGGTGCACTCATAGCTCACTGTAGCCTCAACTTTCGGGGCTCAAGCAATCCTCCTCCTCAGCCTCCTGAGTAGCTGAGACTACAGACATGTACCACTATGCCTACTACAGGCGTGCACCATGACTTGCTAATTATTATTATTTGTATAGATGATGTCTAACTATATTACCCAGGTTGGTCTCCAACTCCTGAGCTCAAACAATCCTTCCCGCTTGGCCTCCTAATATGCTAGGATTAGAGGTGTGAGCTGCTGCACAAGTCTTAAATTTTTGAGTTGCATATTGATAGTTACCTTATTTTATTGTTCTTTGAATATGTATTAGCTAGCTACTTTTTTAAGCTTTAAATTTTAAACTTTTGTGGGTACATAGTAGATGTATGTATTTGTGGGGTATATGAGATATTTTCATACAGGCATGCAATGGTCAAAATCATATGAAGGTAAATGGGGTATCTATCACCTCAAACCTGTATCATTTCTTTGTGTTACAAACAATCCAATTATACTCTCTTAGTTACTTTTAAATGTGCAATAAATTATTTTTGACTGTAGTCACCCTGATTTGCTATCAAATACTAGATCTTATTCAATCTATCCAATTATATTTTTGTACCCATTAATCATCCCTACTCCCTACCCCACCCCTCAACTACCCTTCTCACCCTCTGGTAACCATTATTCTGCTATCTAATCCCATAAATTCAATTATCTTAATGTTTTGCTCTCACAAGCTATTAAAAGAGAACATTCTTTTAATAGGTTAAACTGTTTGGTTATCATGAAAAATAATTCCTACTGTAAAGGCAGACTACATTAATTTTTATCCTTTAATAATGATAGTTGAAAGTAAAACGTTGTTTATAATCATCTTAGGTGGTGAGAATGATACTTTTTCTGGCTTTCTCTTTTTGAAGTATCATTTTTGACCTATGGATTTTCACAGATTTAATGTGTTTCAATTAACTAAAGTCATTACTTGTTTGATGCTCAAATTCGCATGCTTTTTTTTTTTCCCACTGAGTTTTTTTCAAATTAGATCCTGGGTCTTTTTATCACAGCTTTGTTAACCTTACCTTTAAAAAATTCTCTGTTTTCTGTAACCATAAGATATTTTAAGTACTAAATGTTTTCCTTACCAAAACGTAGTTATTTTTAGCTATAAATGGCTTTGAAGTCTAAAATGTGGATTTCAAGAAAATAATTGTAAGAAAATATACTTTTTGGGCCAGTTCAATGTTCAGAACAAGAAAATATGTATATCAGACAAACCTTCATGTTCTGCACATGTATCCCAGAACTTAAAGTAAAATTAAAAAATAAATGTATGTCAGAAATTGTGAGTTTTTTACAATATTTTCAGTAAACTTTTAGCTGAATACATAGTATACCTCATTTGATTTTAGAATACATTTTGTTCAAAATATAGATTGACAGTATTTTTTACTTCCTCTTACAATGCACAAAGGCAGTGATTTATGCATAACAATAAGTTACAAATTAAGAATGCAAAATAACTTAAAATTTTTTGAAGTCTATCTTTGATTTTTAGAATATATCTTACTAAACATATACCAAATTAAACTACTGACTGATTTTTAAAACATATTTTCTGTAGTTTAGTTTCTAATTTGATGCATAATTAGCTTCATTCATTTTGGAGAATTCTTTTCTATTTAAAAAATTTCTTTATGTTTGGATTTTTGCCAATTTAATGGGCAAGAAACTATATATTAGTGCCTTCAATTTATATTTCTCATATTATGACTGAAGTTGAACATGTTTTACATGTTGAAGGCTAGTCATATTTCTTTCAATAAATTTCCTTAAATGTCGATTATGAATTTTTGTCTCAGGCTACTGTATTTCTTCTGGATTCCTAGCTTATTTTATATTGGGGTAATTGACTTTTTGTCTGTGTTATAAATTATGAAAGATATATTTGATATTTGATAATACAAATTATCAAATATATCTTTTAGTATATTAATATGTTTTGACTTTGTCAATGTAGAAATTTTAAATTTTAGCCAATCAAATCAAATTTTTTCTCTTACTGTCTTTTGAACTTTGGGATCTAGCTAGAATTACATTATCCACTTGTAGGTGATAAAGTAATTTGCCCAGATTTCCTTCTACTAATTGTATGGTTTTATTTATTTATGCCTTATGTTTTTTTCAATCCCTGTGAAGTTTACCTTGGTAGACAATATGTGAATTAAAACTTGTTTTTCCTAATGACTACCAAGTAGTCACAAAATTCTTTATTAATAATTTCTTTTTAGCCCACAGAGTTGAGATGTACTGATCATAATCTTAATTGGTATTCAGTGATATCATAATGAAGATATACTAGCCATGAATTTTTATTCATGAGATGAAAAGTCATCCAATTATAACTCAAATCCAGATTTACTAAGCAAATAGATTTTCAGCCATAGTAAGAGATTTTGACGTACTTCTCTCAGTTTTTAGAAATTCCAATATATGCACACGCTAAAAAAAACTTTTTCAAAAACAAAAAGGGATTATTTTTATATTTGAGATATTTTGTATTAATTATTTTCTCTACTTTATTCTTTTGTATGCAATTTTATTCTTATATCAAAAGGATTACCTTTATATTTATAATAAGCACAAAATAAAATTATTTAAATATAAAATTATACACAAAATGACACAAATAATTTTTAATTCTAGATTGTTTTATTGTCTGGAACCCTGAGTTAAAACTATAAAATGTGTTTTCCTGTAGAAGTTTTTAATAAACAAAATATTACGTAATTTTAATGTTAGATTAGAATTTCTGTCATACTTTGGTAAGCCAAAAGTAAATGTTTCATTTCCAGAAAAATATTTCTTGAAATATTTTAATTATAATAAGTAAATATACATTAAAAATAAAATACATTCTGCCCACATTACATTAGCCTGGAACTGAACTAAATTAACTCTTCTAAAGGACTTGCGTAAGAGTCAATTCATTCTTAGTTATCATTTGCTAAAATTAGGACATAAAGTAAATTTTTGAAAATAGAGGACTTATATATTCCTTAAATATATTATCTGGGAAGGACAAAGTGGCCTTAATTTTAAGTTTTCTTGTTACATCAATCACTATTATACCTGTTTTTTTTAAGGCAGAACTATTTTAACTTGGTTTTTCAAGCTTAATGCTTATTGTTTGAATGAAATAGACCTCAATTTGAATGTAATCAAAGGGATGTTTTCTTAGAAAACAATTGACTCAGGAGGAATTATAAACTTTTTCCTTGAGATTTAGCAAAGCATGGCCAATTTTCTGAAAGAATTAAGAAAAAGCTTAGGCTCGTATGTTGCAAGAAGGCAATGCTTATATGGGTACTAGAACGGTAAACATAAAGTGACATTTGTTTGCAAAAAATGCATTGAAATGCTGTTTCTCTGAATTTTATACTCAGGTTTATAGAAAAGTTATAAGTACTAATTCTTAGTACTGATTAAAGAAAAAAATAAAGTCGGTCTCCAGCATTTGAGCAGTAAGTAACTTAAAGAAAAATTTAACACTCACAGAGAACTATTGGATTCATTGTGAGTACTTATAAGCATTAAGAAAGGACTTTATCCTCTTATTCTGTAATGTTATAAAGAGCAAATGTAAAATTTTTCTGTTTTCTAATATTAAATAATAAATGATTTATAGTTTCATGTGAAGTATAGCTCTAAAGTGTTTATCATTTCAAGGCTTAGAATCGAAGGAAAGGTTGTAATGCTTAATTTTTTTTATTATAGTGATCAAAAGGTAAATATAATTATAAATATTTGGCGAGTTTCCTGATATCAACCAATTTTTGAGACACTGAAACCAGTATGAGCACAATTAAGTGTAATTTATTGCAGAATACAATACACACAATAAAAGGAAAACAATAAACTGTTACCACAAGAAAAGGAATATTTGGTGATTATTGTTGAGCATAAGGAACATTTCTTAGAAATGACCTATTATTTAGATATTGAAAGGTAAATTGGACTTCAAAAGCTGGAAATGAGAGAATGTGTGTTTGTGAAGAGGGGAAAAAGTTAGGCTACTGTATCAGGGATAAAGAGCATGTATAGGAAAGAAAGAATATTTTAGTACAAAAACAGATCAAAGAGAACTGAAGATAGGAAAGTTAAGAATATAATCCCAGGGAAGTATGTGTTCTTGTTATAACCACCAAACACAGATATATGGAAATAACAGATGATAATCCTGTAAGATTAAAAAAGAGAGTTACATTGTCTTAAAAATGGACATTTATTTGTGATCTCTCCACAGAGAGATCACAGGGATTTTTTTTATTATTGTCATAAAATATACATAATTTACCATTTTAACAATTTTTAAGTGTACAATTCAGAGGCATTAAATATATTCCTTATATCGGGCAACATCAAGTGAGCAATTAATAACTGTATTATATATTGTATTTATTGTCAAAAAATTTTAAAACACTTGGACTCATCACTGTTATTTTCTCAATTCATAAAATGTATTTAGTTTATCAGATGTCTTAATTTTTTTTTCAAAAAGCAACACTAAATTTATTTTGAAGGCAGGAACCTAGGATGTTCCATATTTTCATACATACAGTAATCATGGATAAGTCATTTAACCTCTCTGGTTCTATACTTTCTCGTTTGTAAATTTAGAATATTAAACTACATCATCAGTAAAATTCTGTTTATACACAAACAGGACACGTGATCTGGGCAATCATACAGATCCCCAAGCTTACAAGAGAACTGTGTATAGATTTATGCCATTCTAGAATTCTGAATAAGTTTTGAATAAGTAGTCTCAAATTTTTATTTTCCACTGGGCTCTGTATTTAATTGTATAATTGACTCTGTGTGAAAATAACTGGTTTTATGACAAAATGAGTTTGGTGAGACCCTTAAACATATCCTCCTTGTCTTCTTTGCTATATAGAAAGGGAAATTATCTAAGGGAAAATATGAAGATAAATAAACATCAGAAAAATTCAACTCTCATACTTCCACCTCCGTATATACAGCACTATTCTTAGGACTGAAATTGAATCACTTTGATTGCCCATAGAGAAAAGTGAAGCATTTTGATTTACCAACCCAAGAGCTTTATAAATGTTCTTTTCAGGCAATATCTTTAAACAGCAATGCAGTTATGACAGGTTAGATTACAGTATTTAGCACTTTTCCAGGAGTTTTTAGATTTTACATGCTTTCTGCCTTTCAGAAAGATTTGTGCCAGACATCTCAGATATGAAATAAATATATTTTTATTGCATTTTCTGGAGTCTGTGATGTAACCCAAGAATTGATGGTAAATCTATTTTCTTCTAGCAGAAAAACGAATAAACTGGTGATCTCCAAAAATTTACTTCTCTCTAGAATGTAAAATTTCAAAGTAATCAATGTATAAGCAAATATATAATCTATAGTTTGAAAGAAAGCTTCTGATAATTTATATCTTGGAATTTGATAATTAAAGGAACAATATTAAACTAATATGTTAATGAGTAACTAATAGCTTTTTCATGCCTTAGTGAGCAAGAAATTATCATGAGTTTCTGCTTGTGATATGAAAGCTGCAGATGGTTAATTACTATTAATATAGAAGGATTTGCTATAATAAACCCATTATTTTGAATTTCATATACTTCCTTCAGTATTGCCACGGTCACGATGTTTTGAAATTAGTCAGTTCTAAAAATATTCACAAATATGTTTCCACCAACTAATTTCATCTTCTGACATTTTAACCATTAAAAAAAAATTGTCTTTCCTCATACCCTTTCAAGACTACCCAAAATACTGAAAAATCTGATATTATTTCTCATAACTCTTCAAATCTTTCTCCCTTGAATGCATGACCACTTTAATGTTTTGCAATTGAATATAATTTTTCTAATGACAAGAATGGCTTTTCATTATTTCTACAACAGTTTATTAGGCACAGATTATATGTCATATCTATGTTAAGCATTAGGAAAATAATATTGTACTTTGTATAATAGTCTTTGAGCATGTATTGTCTACCATTTTGAAAACACTGTGCAAAAACATGGACACTGTGCAAGAACATGGTCAAGTTCCATGTCTCCCACTCTGTATGAAATATTAATGTTTTTTCTAATTATTTTGTGTAGGAACAAAAATGTGAATTCTCTGAATTAGTATTAATCTAATTATTATATTTGTATAATATAATGATAAATAAATATAATTATTGGTTGATTAGTCAAAAAGAGAACATGTTCAACATGGGAGAAACAAGTACTCTTATTTTCAGGTCAGTCCCATTTTAAATAGGTTCTCACTGTGATGACTAATCAATTTCTAACAGCAAACATGTTATAACTCTTATCACAGAACAATATGATCTAGGCATATTATAACTTCTCAAGATATGTCATACCTTTTTTTCTAAAATAATGTAATGATTGTTACTGGTCATGTGTCTGAAGGAAAATTTCATTTTTTTCACAAATTAGACTATTTTTCTGATTACCTATTTTCTAGGGATATTATCAAATAGGACCATCCTTATATGAACATTAAAATTGATTGTAATTCATGCTCTGCTCGTTAGATTATTCTGACCTTCTCTTCATCATATGCTTAAGAGAACAAATCCTTTTTATTTGCTCAGATATACTAGAATATTTTGTTAAACAATATATAATACATATTTCAATATAATCATTATAAATTGTAATTGTTATACTCTAAATTTATTAAATGTAATGAACACATTATAATTATTCCTAAAATTATATATGTAATATATACATGTATGTATGGATTATATGTATATACCAAATTATATTTAGATTATATGGTGTACATATATATATATATATATATATATCTCAATTATATATATATATATATACCCCAAATTATATGGGTATATATATTGTACTATTTCTCAATTGGAAGCATTTAAATAAACTACCTCCTAAAAATGGAAGATTGCACATATTTGAAGTCCTCCTCCTTCAAAAACCTCACTCAAATCAGAGCAAAGAAATAAAATTGTTACCAACAAAAAAAGAGCTAGGAGACAAGAATAAATACATGAATTCAACAAATTTTAGAACGAGAAAATATGTAGTTGAGTGGTAATTAGCATAGCAGAACAGAGATAGGTAAAAGATAAGTGGCTGCCAAAACACTTCTAAGGGAAAACCAGAACACACCCTCTGAAAAATGTTCTAGAAACTCTACTGAATATGCCAGAAACTCTATTGAATATGTATGGAAGGCAAGAATAATATATAAGGCTGAAAACAGGAAAATAGGTATCTCACTACACAAAATAGACCACTACCCCTAATTCCTATATTTAAACCTTTACTCTCACAGGAGAATGGATAATTATTTATTTATTGCTTATTCATTAGAAGTTTACCAGATTCAGATATATCCAGACACATAGAATAAAAAAAAATGAGTTTATGGACTGTGAAGAGGAGCATTAAGTAAAAATCCATATATGGAACTATTTGAAACCTCAGCACTACTTTTCTTCCCTGATCCCATTACACTCCTTTCCAAGCATGTACAGCTTAGACAGGAAGAGTTCCTTCATCCCCCTCTGCAGGGTATGTGACAGAAGTGTGGCTTTCTTCTTCAGTGCCCTGCTGCTCAAATCCCTAGGGGGAACATGCAGACCGGCAGGTCAAGGGGAGTGTTTTTGGGCTTCAAACCCATAGCAGCATCTAGGGTTGAGTGTTTACAGCTCCTGAAGCCCCAGTGGGCATGTGTTACAGTATGCTCTTTCAGCTTAGCCATCTGCCGGTGGCTAGTGTTAATCAGCTCAATTAAACCCTCTGCCTTCTTGCAAGGACTGAGGGCTTTCTGTATCCTGGGTTCTTGCCTTTGTGTATCAGAAAAATAGGATCACATGTGGGTTTGGAGAATGGGTGCAAGGTATTACTGAGTGGTGGAGGTAGCTCTCAGCGAGGTGGATGGGGAGCTCAAAGGGGGATGGACTGGGAAGGTGGTCTTCCCCTGGAGTCTGGCTGCCCAGTGGCCAGACTCTCCTCCAGTCGCCCCTGACTGAATTCCAGTTGTCCTGCTGTTGATGGCCTGCTGTTGTCTGGTAGTGTCTGTTGGTGTGTTCTTCTGTTCCTCTTGACATCAGCTGCTTATGTTTGTGCCCACTACGGTCCTAAGTTTTTATGGGCACAGGATGGGGGCATGATGAGCCAAAAGGCAACATTTGGGGCACAGAAACAGAGATGTCTGTCCTCACTTAGGTCCATGGACACAGGCATGAAGGTGGAAACCTCTCTGGGAACCCCACCCTTCTTTACCCAGCAGGTCCCTGCCCCACTCCTGTATCACAGCTATGCATAGCTTAACAGTGGGGATACTTTCTGATAAATGTGTTGTTAGGTGGTGTTGTTGTTGTGTAAACACAAGACCGTACTTACCCAAACCTAGATAGTATAGCCTACTACACACCTAAGCTATCTAGTATGGCCTATTGCTCCTGTGCTACAAAGCTGCAGAGAATATTTACTATACTGACTACTGTAGGCAATTGTAACACAATGGTATCAGTATGTCTAAACATATCTAAACATAAAAAGATATAAGAAAAATATTGTATAAAAATATTGTATAAAAGGTACACCTTTATAGGGGAGCTTCAGTGTAATCTTATGGTAACACCATTAAATAAGTGGTCCATTGTTGCCCAAAATGTTGTTATATGATGTGTGATTATACCTCTTTTTCTCCCGCCTCTAGTTAAGATATTGGATTATTCTCTTCTTAAAAAGTATAATGGCTTCAAAGAAAAATTATACCTATCCAATTATCTAAGAAGTTTTAATTAAAAAGCACTTGATTATTTTACAATGAATCCAAAGAGTTGTCAAGCCCTACCATTTATCCAAAGTTTTCAATTGTCTTTTTACTTTTCAACTACATGAGTGGGATTACCTCAAAATCTGTGATAGTCAGACAAAGCTATTGTGAAATATTTCAAACTCAATTAGATATCATTTTATATATCTACAAAATTTGTATGAGCTAAAGAGTATAAAAGAACCTAAAATTCCATCAAGTTGCATAGAAAATCAATTTACATATTTAGAACCTGTAAAATTCATTCTGAGTGTTAGAATCATAGCATTCAGATGTCTTTTACATTGTTTGAAAAATATTTTACATATTTAAAAAGCTGAAGTACAAAAATTTAACAAAGTAATTAGCCTGGTTGAGAACTTCAGACTTCTGTGAGTAGACAGAAAAATTTAGTGTGTATGATTGTAAAACTTTCTAATAAATCCAGCAACACAGATTTAAGACAAATCTCTTTAGAAATTTTGAAGTCCAAAACAAAACAACTATAAAATAGTAAGTAATTTCAGTTAACTGAGAGGAACTGTCTTTCTGAATATAAAAAACCATGGTAAAGACACTTTTGTATTAATAAAGAAACTGTGGAATGTCATTATTACTAAACCCAGTAAGGTTTACTGGGGTAGCTATCAGGCAGAGAAGTCTGCAGCAAAGGTCACATGATTCTTTTATTAATCACTCTCATTATCCCACTGAAAAGCTTTCGGAGGCCCTCAGAAAAAGACAACATGGTAAGAGAGGCGACAGAGGGGCCCATTCCTTCTTCTCAGTATGGAATCAAAAGGGAACAGGAAGGGAGCAGAGAACAATTAATTGGCTGTAACAATGGAAATTTCTAGCTGAAGGAAATATATTTCTTTGGAAGGTGGAGCCTCTGGGGAGTCTTGTGTTCTTCTATTTTGCTGCTGTGTGGCTTTATTTTTGCCAAGATGAAGAAAGAGGGAAGGGAAAGAGCCTCCTGGAATGTCTGGATCTATACCCACATTTTATGTCATATATGCACTTGTTATTTTTAAAGGAGTTTGGCATATTAAAGCGACAGACTTCCAATTACTATTACATAACTGACTCAGTTTTTTTGATTTAAAAATTCAATCTAATTAAGCTTATGCTCAGTATTAGAATCTGGGAGAACTTTAGATTAATCATATTCATAAGTTTACTTTATTAGATTTATGAATCATTTAAATATATAGGAAGGTTTTGTTTGAATCAGACAATTAAAGTAATTTAGAAGGTAATTGAAAATATTACATGTATAAATGCAATTTAAAGTTTACAATTAACTACACTTGAATTGAATGTGTGTTACTCAGAGACTTCTTTAAACTTACAATTGTTTTATAAACTCTGCTTAGAAAGTTAAATGAAAATTATAGCATTAATAAATTGAATATTAATTCTTAAAAGACAAAATATTGTTCTTAATAGTCTTTTATGAATACGAAATAACCCTTGAGGCTATAAAATTCTCACAACAGGAAATATGAATAACCACACATTTGAAAGAAAATAGACTGCAAGCCAACAGTAACAAAAGGAAGAGGAAAAGAAAAAAAAGCAAAGAGTAGAAAGATGCCTTAAAGAAACCGTAAATAAAATCAGTAGAGATCTAAGAGAAACTACTGCATTCACAAAGAATAAGATACTATGGAAAAGGAAAAAATGTGCTAGGACATATCTCTTGAGCATTTAAACATGATGGCTAATTTTTTAAAAACAAAGAATTAAAATATAAAGCAGACCAACTATACAAAGAGACAAAAAAAAAAAAAAAACACACACACATGAGAAAATCAGGGGTAAATCAAAGGAACAATTATGCAAGTACAAATAATATAAATTTAAGCTTTCCACTCTGGTTGATTTGTAGGTTCAGCATAAGCAGAAAGTGAAGGCTAAGGCAGATTTGTAAATGATCTCGCTAAGCATTGAAGGGTTTCCCCAAGACAAAGCAATTTGTAGAGAGTAGAAAACATTTTATTTGCTTTTTAAATTTTTTAAAGTTTTATATTTTTGGCTTCCTCAATACAAGAAAATCTCTTTCAAAAAGTAGTTGATGATAATCTGAGAAAACAGAGACTTCTGTGACTATAAATGACAAGAAATACAAAGTTAACAAAAATAATGCTTAAAAGTCACTACGTAAACAGACTAACTACAATCAACAGTAAGCAACAAAAGCAAATTCTGAGAACTGGAAATAATCTGATGTCCAAAGTTAATATAGTATAATACTCAAAATGTTCGATTTTCAACAAAAAATTACGAAGCACACAAATAAACAAGAAAGTATGCTGAATTCATTGGAGGAATTAACAGAAATTGTCCCTGAGGAAATACAGATAGATTTACTAGACAAAGACTTTATATCAACTCTCTAAATACTTACAGGTCTAAAAAAGGAACTCATGAACAGTAATGTAAAGAAAACTCAGAGAAAAATGTCTCAAGAAATAGAGAGTATCAACACAGAGAAATTATTAAAAGGAGTGAAACAGAAACTAGAATTAAAAAGTACAATAACTGAAATGAAATTCTGTGGTTTCAATAGCAGCTTTGAGCAGGCAGATAAAATTAAAACTGAAAACTTAATTACAGATCCATTGAAATATCTAATCTGAAGATCAGAAATCAAAAGGAATGAATAAAAAGTCCAAGAGACTGTGAGACACCATCAAGCATAACAACATATTCATAAATAGAGTGCCAGATGAGTGGAGACAGAACAGGAAAGGAATAATACTGGAAGATATAATGACCCCAAATTTCCGTATTTGGTGGACAGAAAGCTACACATCATATTATAATCAAACTGTCAACAGCCACAAAGAGAAAATTTTGAATGCAGTAAAAGAGGTTACTCATTAAGTATAATGTCGCCCCAATAAGATTAATACCTAATTTCTCATCAGATATCATGGAGTCCAGAAGACATTGGTATGACATATTTTAAATGCTAAAGCAGGGGGAAAAATCTATTATCCAAGAATTTGCTTTTCTTTTTTTTTAATTTTGGAAATGAAAACTAAAAGTTTAATTAAAGCAAATTACCAGGAGATGAATCCTTTCCATTTCAAGGGAGAAAGACATTAATACTGAGCTTAGCTTTACCTCACTGTGATTTACAGATTTAGCTTCTGAGGCCTTATTTATAAAGAAAAAGTCATATCAATAATTTTATTCTTTTAAAATTTGTACATTGTCTACTTTTTCTGGAATATAATCTTATTTGGAGGTAGGAAGGAGTAAGGAGTGATTTATTTGGGGGATCGTTTTTTCTTTCTTCTCAACTTTTATTTTAGATAGAGAAGCTCCATGTACAGATTTGTTACATGGGTATATTACACTCAGTTAGTGAGCATGGTGTCCAATAGGTAGTTTTTCAATCCATAACCCTTCCCTTCCTCTTTGCTCTAGTAGTTCATACATTGTCTTTTCTTGTGTTTACATTTTTTGGTGCTCAATGTTTAGCTCCCACTAATAAGCTAAAACATGCAGCCTTTGATTTTGTTCCTGTGTTAGTTCACTTAGGATTATGACCTCTAGCTGCATCCATGTTGCTGCAAAGGACATGATTTTATTCTTTTTATGGCTTTGTTGTACTCCACAGTGTACATGTACCATATTTTCTTTATCCAACTGCCCTTCAAAATTGAGGAAGATATTGTCATTCCCAGTTAAGCAAAGTTCATCACTGATAGAACTCCTCTACAATAAATGCTAAAGGAATTCTTCAGTTGGGCATGAAAGGACATTAGAAACTTATTCAAACTATGGGACGGAGTGAAGAATAGCAATAAAGTTAACTACCAAGGTAAATACAAAAGCCAGTATTGTATTTTTTTTTCACTTTTGACATTTCTAACCCTATGATTTAAGTGACAAGTATAAAAAACAATGCTCATAAATCTGTGTTAGTAGGCACACAACAAAGAAAGATAAAATTTGTAATTATACAATGTAAGGGAGGAGGTGAAGAACTATGTAAGAGGAGAGTTTTTGTAAAATATTGAACTTTTGGTTTTAACTTGAAGTAGATAGCTACAAGTTTAAGAAATTGGTTGTAATCTTAAGGGTAACCACTAAGATAATAAATTAAAAATGAACAGAAAAGGAGAAAGGAATCAAAACTGTATACCACAAAAATCAGTTAAATATAAAAGAAGTTAGTAATGAGTAGAAAAATGAAAAAAATGATATATTCAAAATGAAAATGTAGCCTACATTTAAGTTAGAGAAGCCAAAATGTGAAAAGATGTTTCAAATCCTTATTTACATTTTAAAAATAAGTGTCCTACATCATGGGGATTCTGCTGATTACTTCTACTTACTAATTATAAGGAATCAAAACAAAACCAACTTGTGTTGAGGTGGTATGATGGAGATAAAATATCAAAAATAACTTCAAATTACAGTTAAAATAAACTATGAGATCTCACAAGCTTATTGAACCATGTCTAAGGCAAAGATGGTTTAAGGATACAGTCATATTTTAGTAATGCCCAATAATTATATTAAAGTAATTACTACTTATTTCCTGTCATACTTCCTAATGGAGAAAAGCAATTTTTGAATAGGGCAATAAACAGAACATTCAGCAAATAGGATGTTTTTGTAATATTGTGTTGCCTATCAAAGCCAAAAACTTGTCTGTTACTACTTGCTTCTTTCCCATAACTAATCAAGATACATGTATAAATTTGACATCGTAACTTGAAAATAAAATTAGTATAGAGTTACACTTTAAAATAGGGAAACAAAAATTGGGCTTCAACCCTGATTACCCATCTCACTCAAAGTACATGGAATATGACATGACTTGGTCTTGACAGTTGTTTTCAGAAACTCTAACATGTTTGTCCTTAACGTTTTTATTCTCTAGTAGAATATCCCTGTTGATTTTGTTGACAGGATAAGTCAATATGCTTTTTTTTTCTTTTTTAATAGCTGAGAAATGTACAACTTATTACATGATTGGTTCTTTTAAAGTTTTCAGGCTTTCTGATTAAAGAAAACATTTTGCATTTGATTGCAAAAATAAGCATATGAAGGAAGTATGTCCTTTGCAGAAGTGGTAGAAGGGCATTTTATGGTGGAGTGGAAGCAAATCTCTGACAAGCCCTACTGTGGCACACTATGACTCTGCTGGGCTGTTATTCAAATGCTATTTATCCAGTCAATAGGAAGCCCACATGAGAAATCTAGAATTATATTGTAAAAACTCAACATGTAACCTAGATTATTCCCTTGTTTAAACAGACTTTTACTTTTTTCTTCTACTATTTTAATGTCACTGTTTCAAAGTGACACGGTTCAAGTTATGTGATAAAGTTTAAGCATTTCAGAGAACAAAATAACATAGATATAAAACAACTCAATGATCCAGGTTTTCCATGCAAATCATCCATTATCTTGTCTTTTTCTTCTCCCATAAGGCTCTCTATCAACTCTAATTCTTTATTGAAGTCCGTAATTGAAACAACATGATTTTGGGCACTAAAAGTCGTGAAGTGGAAAAAATGCCTTGGAAGAATGACAAGGTGATTGGCTACCTAGGGTCCAAATTTTTGGCCATTAGAACCCCATTTTATCCTGCCTAACCCCTGCAATCTTGTTTTTAAAATAAACCTAAATACAATATATTTGCAGAATCTTGAAATTTGTATTACAAAGTTTTCTGTTTGTGGCAGCTTGCAATTTACGCAGCAATATAAAATGTTGGAAATCTATTTCCCAACATATTATTGTAATGAAATATAAAAAGGAACCAATACATATATAACAAGTTGAACACATTATAGCTATTCTATAAAAAATAAATTCAGTGGCAATTGTAAAAAACTTGATGAATAAACTTCCTTAATGCTGCAAATCACTAATATATCTGGTTTACATTGTTTCTTCCTTCTATTTCATGGTCTCTTGATTTACCAATAAAATCTAATGTTGGCTTTCAACCTATTCCACATTTCTACGACTGTCTAGATATAGTTTAGATTTAATCAAAATTAGAAAATCTTAACTTAAATTTCTTAAGTAGAAAGACTCATTTTATGCATCAACTAATTTTATCACTCCTTCACATACACATTTAATGACTATTGTCTAGTCGAACAGATAGTTTTTATTATCTATTGCCTTGTTTTGTTTTTTGCTCTGACTTTAAAAATTCCATTATTTTGGGTTGATTTTTCTTGCAGCTGACATCTGGTGCTGTCAGTATATCTGGAAATGGCCCAGAAAACCTAGCTGTAGAAACAAATAGAAGCATTCTCTTTTGTAAAGGTTAGTTTGTGATCCTTTCCAAAGCTAACTAAACTTTCCATGATTTCCATTTTAATAAAGTTCTTTCATTAATGAAAACTGAATGACTCTTTAGGTTCCTGTAACCATTGAAAAACATTGATAGGCTATATATTTAATGGCACTCATTCAATGTTATTCACATTTAGACTGTTAAAAATTGTTATATAAAATCTGCCCATATCTGACCATTTTATATTTAATATATATTAAATTATTCATTACTAATATATCCATCAATAGCGTCTGACTTCGAATTCTGTAAGACACCTGTGATGATAGAGATGGAAAAATTTAAGGTAATTTCTTGCTATAGCGACCCATCTATGTCACTTCACTTTCAAATCTGAATAAAAAATAGTTTTTTTTTCCAGGCCTTTCAGGTTAATGCTAAAATATATAAAAGTGGAAGTATTTTAGAAACTATATCCTTAAATCTGCATAATCAGCACAGACTCAAGAATTAAACTTGAGAAGATTTGTTGCTGTCAGGGACCATTTCAAAAAATAAAAAGCATTGCTTCCATTTTAAACAGAAAAACGTTTATTATAAAGAGCTGAATAAATATAAAGTAACTGGAGGAGAGGGACGAGGCTCTAGATTGGTCCTCTAAGAACACTCAGAGACGTATGCTGCATCTACCATAGAAAGATGAAATCTGAGGTCAGGACTGATAAGCTCAAGAACATGCTGCTGCAACTGCAATCCAGTTATTACATAACATCACCACTGCTACAGCTCCCCTTGACACTGATTGTTCAGTAGGAGGCTGAATTCTGTCATCATCACTGCTATAAATGTGCTTCTCATTACTTATGAAGCTGAAGACCAGAACATTGCAACTGAAATAAGCAGCTCCATCAAT
Organism: Cacajao melanocephalus; assembly: GCA_963573385.1. Lineage (NCBI taxonomy): Eukaryota > Metazoa > Chordata > Mammalia > Primates > Pitheciidae > Cacajao > Cacajao melanocephalus. Next base: position 4,802 of record CAUYLG010025173.1, on the reverse strand, counting down.
TTTTGAAAAATTATTAGTATTTATTTAGTACTTTCAACTTTTTAGATTCAGGGGATACATGTGCAGATTTGTTATAGGGGTATATTGTGCAATGCTGCTGAGGTTTAGGATATGACTGATTTCATAATACAGGTAGTAAGCATACTCCCCAATAGGCAGTTTTTCTACCCTTATCCACTTTCATCCCTCCTTGTAGTAGAACCCAGTGTTTATTGTTGCCATCATTATGTCCCTGAGTACCCAATATTTAGCTTCTACTAAGTGAGAACATGTGGTATTTGGTTATCTGCTCGTGAATTAGTTCACTTAGGATTATGGCTTCCATTTGCATCCATGTTGCTGCAAAATACAGGATTTCCTTCTTTTTTATGGCTATGTAGTATTCCATGGTGTATAAGTACCATATTTTAAAAAATCCAATCCACCCTTGATGGGCACCTAGGTTGATGCCATGTCTTTGCTATTGTGAATAGTGCTGTGATGAAAATATCTGGGCATGTGTCTTTTTGATAGGATAATTTTTCTTTTGGATATATATCCAATAATGAGATTGCTAGGTTGAATGGCAGTTCTAAGTTCTTTGAGAAATCTCCAAACTGCTTTCCACAGTAGCTGAACTAATTTGCATTCACACCAACAGTGTATGAACATCATGAACTGTTTTGACAGCAGCAACAGACAAAGTGCCAAGAATTTAGTTCTCAACTTATTTCTACCTTCCGAATCTTGTGTTCAGTGGTCTAGCTAGTGAGAAATAATTAAAATCCAGAAGCCTAGATGCAGGGGGACTTATATTGTAATTCTAATCTTTCTAATTTTATAACTACAGAAATTCAAACTAGAAACCTGGGAAGAGAACTTAAAAAGGACAGTCATGTGTACGTGAGGTTTGAAGGAAGCAAATGAAAAGCTATCAGGGAATGAATCTTGCCATTAAAATAATTGACACATGTCGTTTACAACTATCCTTATGTTACATTTTTAACATTACAGTTTAACCAAGTTAACATTACAATTAACCATGATTTTACAAAAGAACTAAGGGTTATAAAGCATGTCAATAAAGAAGCTTTCCATGCTATATAAACATTATGAGAACAAAGAAAGATGTGGTAGTCAAACAGAACTTGATTAAACAGCTATTTTAAAAAGCACTCTTTTTTTGGACTAAGAATTATGTGTTTTTATCTAGAGTACAAGAAGGTCAATTGGATTTGTTATACATCAGCTATGAATCAGGATCTTTAGCAGGTAAATTCACTTAAGTTATTTAGTAGTACACTAAGACACATGCAAGATTTCTAAATAAGCAAATGAAAGACTCAATTACATTTATTATATTGCAGCTATTAAAGTAAAAATATAAGCATTTAAAAGAAAACTTTTAAAGCCAGAAATGTGAAAATAAAGAAGTATTTTATTTATATGTGGATTTTAGGGGTGAGGGGTGATGATTAGGGATTGAATACCTAGCCCCACTTTTTACCCATCTGCAGTTTAGAACCATTTAACAGGAGTAGGAGTTGGGCAGATGGAGAACAAATATATGTTTATTATCAAAATTGCTTTTAGTGAACATGATTTGGGTCTAAGGGCCAAATGAGTTTTCTGGTTCTTCCTGTTTCACAAATTTAGACCTAAAGGCAGTCATTAAATAGAAAATTTGAGTCTACAGAATAGTCTTCCTTAACCATGACCCACACTCTTCTGGTGCGGAAGGAAAAATAGATGGAATTTCCAATGATAACAGCTGTTATACCCACCAGTGGAATATGGGGAGCAATTCTTACCCCCCAAATGTACTTCGAACCTCCTGCTGGACTGATTAAAGCTTGGGGCGAAAGAAGCTGGCCATGTACTCTGGGGAAGTCCCAATTAAAAATTCCTCCTCCTGGAAACAAAAGGAAAGAGAAATAAGTTTTTCCTTTAGAAACAACTCTATATTTGTAGTGTTTAGTATATTCAGTGATTAAAATCAATATGAATTTTTAAAAGCATTAAGGAAATAGCTCATTCCAGAGAGTTGCATTCCTAGTGTTAGGGATTTAAGAAAATATTAAAGATGTTACAAAAGTGTACAATTTACTTAGAGCGGTTATCCTTCGTTCTCAGTTTTCAAGTGTCTTCTAAATGTTCTGGAATGTTAAATTGTAAGTTCTTTATTTCAGTCCCATCTTTCTGAGAATCAGAAGTTTATTCAGCCAATTCCTAAAGATAAATTGTCATAATTGTCTTATTTTTGATTAAGCAATAATGTATTTCTCAAAACCACTAAACTGCATGACACCCAACTAGCCAGCATTTGCTTAGCTTCGGAATACAGGTCTTCAGAAAGATCTGAACACTTGGCACACTTAAATTTTTTCATTTTACTATGGTACATGTGGAAAACAACAGTAAATAGTAGTAAAGAGTTATTATGTCTAAGATTTAGGCATAATGGATTGGTAGTGTGGAAGGAATGGGTACTCAGCAATCAATCAGGAAGAAAGAGAGAAATGAAATAAAGGTATGTTCAATTGAAAGTGGCCATTGTAAGAGCAGTATGAGCTATATAAATTATAGTCTTCACCTTTTAATGTATCAATTAACTGTTTAGGGAAAGTAGGCTGGAGTGTGTGAAAATGGTTAACAAATAAGACGAGAGGATGTGAGTAAATTTTAAATTATGTAGTTTAAACCATTAAATATATAAATTTTCAAGGAAGATGAAATCTATGAGAAATATAATACTGAGTCATAATGGAGATTATTTAACAAATCATACTACTATCCTAGACGCTTCCTACACTTTATTCCTGTTGTTAAAACTACATTATTTTAAATTCTCATGATAATGTTAAAGGGAAGGAGTTTTTCAGATGAGTAAACTGGGAAAAACAGTTTACTTGTTTAGGCTGCAGTTTCTTCATTTGTATTGGGATAATAATTACAATATTTATGGAATTAGCTTGTTATGAGGATTAAATGACTTAGCACGGTGTCTGACAATTGGTAACTCTTCAACAAATATTGCATTGTTATTATTAAAAGAGAGCATGCAGTAAGTGTTGAGGCAGGGATTACAGTCTAAGTAAATATTTGCAAAACCGTGTACACCCACAATGCTGTTATACATAGCTGCCTCAGTGTATGCCACATGGTAGACAATCAATAATTGTTTCTTGAATGGTATTAAACTCAGAAGTCACTGAGAACATCAGTTGAATGAGTCATTCCATTGCAGCACCTTTCCATACATTGTGAAGATAATGGAGGACACTCTCCCCATTAGGGTGTCTTGCTCTGATGAGCAGTAGCTCTTTTGAGTTGCATTGTCTGTCACAAAATGTATAACCTCATGTATGAGGGCAAAAAGGGCGCAGAGAAATGATGTCTGATTTACAGCAAATCTACTGACCATTTTCTTCCATTATGAAATCTGTATTAAGTTCCTTTGGAAAAAAAATGGCTCTTACAAACTTGGTTACATCCAATAGTACATTTTCTGCATTTTGGGATGCTTTTCCTTAAATGTGAAGCTTTGATAAGTATACCACTCTTTTATCCCCAAGTTTTGCTCAGAGATAGGTTTAAATTGGTGCTGTCACATTTACTTTCTTAAATGCTGCAGCTCTATTAATATGTCTAACAGCCCCACTGATGTACTGCCATGGGCTCAGAGAGTTTTGAGGCAAAATGACAAAGAGATTATTTCTGCCTTGTTTAAGTAGTGACTCCTGGAAAACACCACTCTTTGACTTCAACTGTATGTTCTGCCTACAGCTGTTACATTCTTTTTGAATACCTGGATGCCTCCATATCTCAGTAAATATCTCAGTTGTATTGAATAAACTCACAGATTTATACTTGATAAAATTATTAATTACTGTAATTATTTTTTGCTAATATCTAGTGACACTAGTGCTTTTTACCACTACTTTTAATTCAAAAATATCTTTTGAACATTCACCATGTAGAAGATACTGAGTGGGCTTGGAGACAGGCGTAGATTAATTCAAGACCCTATTCTTGGTCCAGTTAAATCTCAGTAGAAGGGGAGGCTGAGAAAGTTAATTTGATACCTTGCTTTTCATCGCAAACAGAATGCATGAAATTTCTTCAAGTATTTATTTAAAGCTAGCTTTAATGTAGGAAGGTCGTGAGAAGAATATGAAATATTTTCACCAAATACCAAAAAGTACAAATAAAACATTAGTACAAAAGATAACATTGGAAAGACAAGTGGATGTTAGGTTATAAAGGGCTACTATAAGAATACTGCTAGGAAGAAGGGTTGCCAAAAGTTGTCCCAGAAAATTTAAGAAGATAAGACCAAGGTTTATTTGTGTTTTTTTTTTCTTTTTCAAATTCTAGCCGTAGCAATATTTATCTGTCCCTTTATGCATTTACCATTTCATAAATATTACGTGAGCACCTACTAGGTGATGGGCATATACTGGGTAAATATAATAGACTTGGCTCTGCAATTGTGGCATTTATAATCTATGGGAGAGAGGAATAAAAGCAAGATAGGCCAGAGAAATTTTATTTCATATCTAAGTTGAATACCACTTTATCCTCCTTTGTAAGTCTAGTCATCAAAAATTTAGAAGCAATATTTTAACGGCTCTTAAAGATTTTGAGAATATTTCCTAGTTCAACTCTTTTTTTTAAATTTTTATTGTATTTTAGGTTTTGGGGTACATGTGAAGAACATGCAAGATTGTTGCATAGGTACACACGTGGCAGTGTGATTTGCTGCTTTCCTCCCTTTCACCTATATCTGGCATTTCTTCCCATGCTATCTCTCCCCAACTCCC